>JAAGNO010013589.1:29368-57170 GCA_033439905.1 Ceryle rudis | reverse complement strand
ATGGTTTTTTTTTGTTTTTTTAGGGAATTCACTAAGATACCATTTGGATGGTGTGCTAAACAGACATCCAGGTTATTTTACAGGCTCAGCATTATAATTTAAAATCTTTTATGCAAAATGGCAAAGTATGAATAATAATGGGCCCTGAAAGCTAGATAATGCCTTCAGGCTTAACTGTTTGTGTCATTCCTTGATTAGGTAGATTGAAGGCACTTGTCTGTAAAATTTCAATGAAGTAAGGCATTGTCTTTCCTGCAACAAGTCCATGCTAAGGACCACTGCAATGGGAGTACAGAGCAATGGCCTCACCCTGCATGCTTTCTTGCTTCCTTTGGACTACAACTAATCTTATGAATGAGCAGGTCAGACAGACAACTGTGGACCTTCCCATCCTGCTGTACACCTGCATCACAAGAGAGTGATCAGCAGGGCACTTATCTTCCTCCGCCAGTTTTCAGTGTCTCACTATGTATCAAACTAAATAAACTGTCAGAGATCACCAGCACCCCAGAGACCCATTAAGCTTTGCTCTCCTACAGTGGTCCCAGAAGATGTCTGTTGGTGTTGAAGGGAACCAGAGAACCTGGAGGCAAATATCAGTCATGTAGACCAGACCCGTTCTCGTGGCCTACCAGGGCAGGAAAGTCTATGTTGGGAGCTCTGTTAGTTTAAATAGGATTACTTAAGGAAAATAACCACCATACGAGCAAGTGAGCAAATCCAAAGCACCAAAGGTCCTCAACAGAACCCTGCTCTACATTTCTTGCACTAGTAAGTTTCCCTTAAATGCAGGCCTACCCAATGTGTTCTTCTGGAGAGTATTCTGGTCACTATTGTCAGAGGCTGAAATGATCCCGTGACAGGGAGTCTTTGAAGTTCATCAAGGTGGTAATGCAATCCACACCAGCCTTCTTCAACTGCATCCTAGGAGAGCTTGCTCTCCAGTTTGAGAAGTCTGAGCTGGTGAGGCACAAGGTGAAGGACTGGTACTTAATATTTTACTTGAACTTTTCCTTGAATGAAGCTTAACATCTAGACAGTTCCATATGAGAACACACAGATCATAAAGTCAATTGCTCACCAGGTCAGAAATGCCTACTTTCCTGCACAACTCCAGCCTCCTTGGCTGCTTTCAGTATCAAGCTGTGCTTAATTCTAAAATGAAATTCTATGATTTTCCTCAAAGAATAGATACAAAGCAGACTTTATAATCTGAATGGTAATTTGTTCTAATACAGGTATGTAATTATGATATGCAGTGAACCATTACCTCACTGAAGAAATCTTTAGGTGGTCTGAGCCTTTTCATTCAGATTTTATACATGGTCTACATTTTAGAATTTGTAATCAGTAAGTGAACTTGCAAATTAACAACATTAATCAACATGAATAGTGTACATACCATATATCAATTAAAGGTGCAAAACTTAAAAGGTTCCTTCAGCATTGATCAATATAACTTTTGACAAAGGAGACTTGTTGGATTTGCTGTACAGAACATTCATATGTGATTGCATCACATATCACAATAAAAAAAAATTATTGCAAAATGCAATTGGATGCAACGATATAGTAGTCAACTGGTGCTTGAGCAGTTGTAAGGGTTTCAGGTATACCTACTACAGTGAGAAACCAAATGCCAACATCCTTAAAAAATAAATGTCAGAAGAAATTCTTGTATGTAGAAAGGGAATGGTTTATCCACCTTCATAAAAAGAAAATTAATAAAAAATAGAAACTTCTTTGTAGTACTTTAGTACTACAGAATAAGTTCTTCCTGGCCTTACAATCTGCAATATTTAGTTTTGTTTGATTCATAATAGTGTAGCACCACATAAAAGAGCAAACTGAGACTCATGACTTCCCGTTTTCCATCTCCTAAACACTAGAGGCAGTTAAAAATATGTATTTGTAGCCTAGCAGAGGAAACAAACCTCTTCCTTGCTTAAATTACTTAAATTATCTTAGATTACTTAATTATCAATTAGATGACTGATTAATCCAAAATACACCAAAAATGACACTTCTCAGAAGTGATCTCTTGAGTCAGACTGTCCGCAGATTCAGGGAGTATTATAACTTTTGATGCGGAGTGTACAACTCCAAGGCTTTCTTTGAAACTGCAAGGAATACAAGCTGTTGTTCTAAGGAAAAGTGAGACATCAGTGTACAAGGAAAGAAACAAGGTGCCATGGTTTAATCTCTGCTGGCAGCTAAACACCACACAGTCACTCACCCACTGCTTCCCCCACACCCTCCTATGGGATGGAAATAAGAATCAAGAGAAAGCAAAAATGGTGAGACCCCGAGGGTTGAGTTAAAGACTGTTTCATAAAACAACACAAAGAGAGAAGAAAACAACAAGACCAATGAAACTATACACAAAGCAAATAATAGAAGCCAGGAAGGCTCTACCTGTGTCCAAGACACCAAATTTCCCCTGCTCCAACCAGACTGAAGCTACATGCTGAAGCAAGTTGAAGACTGGTATACTCACCCTCGCTCAGCCCTCCCATTATATAGGGGCGTGACTCAGTATGGTATCAGATATCCCATTGGCTAGTTTGGTTGTTTATCCTGGCTGTGGCCCCTCCCAGCTGCTTGGGCCAACAGCTGCTTGTGATAATTAACACCAGCCCAGGACCCAGGGCAATAGTGGGTTGTCTACTGTATTGACTGTTATGGGAATGCAAGATATCCAGCTAATTTTTCCCAAATGTAGAAAATTTCCTTAATGTAGAAAATTTCCTTAATGTAGAAAACAATAACTACAGAATTAGCAAAAATTCTAGCACCCCTAATAGTAATGGTCTACTACATGTAGCTAGTGCTGTAAAAGATGCAGTCCCTAATGCTGCACTTTGATGTGTAATGTCACACACACAGATTGTCCCTGTAGTTCAATGGATCTGCTAACGTAAGTGAAGTAATTCCTTTCTCTCGCAGGATGTGGGCTATGGAGTTTAGACAGCAAACTCTTGCTTTTCTGGCTGGCTAACCAGCTATAGCTAAGCAGGCTATGAGAGCATGCCACTGAATATAGAGAGGACTCAGTTGATAAAGAAGCTGCTGATAGACAGGAAAGACGACTCCTATGAAAAATATCATGCAAGTTTGACATTTAGCAAAAGACTAAATTACAAACAAAATTGTATGCTAACAACAAGGTGTGGGACAAACCTTAGAGCCAAAAGGAGCTTCAGAACTTGCAGGAATCAGGCCAGGATTTCACCAAAGGATTTGAACTGCAATAGGGCTGGCAAAGCTGAAAGATGTGGGTTCATAACTATGCTAAGCCCTTTCCTCTCCTCTGGATGCTCATTACCATTCCTTCATTTTGGATACCACTTAGCATCTGCTTTAGTTCAACTAGTCAAATTAAGGAGGTAATCTGGGAAAAAAAAAATATTCAGTATTTAACATGACTATCAGGGGTAAAGTTTCAACATTTTGTACTATTATGACTATCCAGATTAGAAAACTTTCTGGCTGATGTAAAAGTTTGGTTCAAAGAGGCATTAGCTGTTCTGCTTTAGGTTTTTTAAAATGTGATCCGAGAAAGAGTTTTTAGTCATTCACAAGGTATAACACAAACAGAATTGCCATAAAACCATGTCTTAGGTCCAGAGCTTATGCAGAACATTTCTCTAGTAATGCATGGTTCATTAACATCAGGTATAACTCATATCCCCTGTTCAGTGTGCATCAGGTTTTTTGTTGGACAACATTTTACCATTATACTATACTCATGACCTGTACAAAAGCACAGACTTGCATAACTTAATCCAGGCTGTATTACTTTTATGAAGTATGACTGCTACTTCTAGTGAAACACACATGGATCTACACTGCCTTATAAATGTAGCAGAGTATATTGAATTCTTTTTTCCGAGCCAATTGACATTGCATATGTTTTGTTTGCAGTGTAACGTGTGATCAGAAAGCAAGTAGTAACCAAAGGCTATGTTAGGCTAGCAATTTGGTCAGGTTTGGCAAATTAAACAAGTGCATGTGTTAACTGAAGCTGTGCTGAATCCTTTGTCTTCAGTCACACTTGATGGTCTCCTCATAACAGGCTTCTCATTTTCTAAAGGAGAAAGAAAATCACTGACTGAACTGTAATGATCTGTGTTTGTTCCCATACAGAAATGGACCATATTCCCTCTGTTTTGCACTACCCTTTCTTTCAGTGTTTTAGAATTCTAAGATTGAAATATATGCACACACATATATTTATATATACCCACATAAGCCTTCCTAACTTTTGTTTTGTTTTGTTTTGTTTTTATAATTCACCAAGAACCGAATTCTGACCTTTTCAGATTAGCTAGGTTACCTGGAGGGCAGCAGAAAGCAAGATAGTCACATACTGCCTCAGGCTTAATTGTAAGTCTAGGTAGATCTTTGGGATTGTGATAAACAAGTTCTCGACATATCTATAGGTTCTTTATTAAAAACATAGGTATTAATTTCTTTTTGTAATAGATTTATATTCAAATCAATCTATTTCTAGAGTCAAAGTCATTGTGACTTCTAACTTATTCATACTTCTTCATATAATCTGTGTTGGGGTTTTTTGGGGGTTTTTTTGGTTTTGTTTTGGGAGTTTTTTTTGGTGTGTGTGTGTGTTTGGGTTTTGGGTTTTTTTTTTCCTGAAGATAACCTGTCTGCTATTCATACAGATTTGGGGTTTAAAAGTGAAGAGGGGAAGAGCACATTAATTTGCAGCCATGTGTTATAGGGAATGCCATTGTTTTTATCATGTTGCTCCACAGTCCATCCCAGCAAGGAGTCTTCGGTGGAGCTGCATAATTCAAGAGGCCAAAATTGCGTCCTCTGATCACAAGCAGAGAGAGACCTTCAGAGCTGGAAATGACCCATCTACAGGTCAGATATTTTAAAACAGAACTTGAAGGTGATAAATTCTAAGACAAAAAGCCAAGAACATTCACAGAAGAGGAAATAAGATTGAATTTAGAGATTGTTTAATTTTGTGCTGTGAGAGAGAGTGATCTGCTTGGATCCTTAAAAAGCAACAATACCTGCAAGTTCATTCTTCCTCCCAACACCAGCTTTGTTACCTTTTGCAGAGTCACAGGATCACTGAAGTTAGGAGATCATCAGTCTCTTATCATCTGGTCTAAACTCTCTACTCCAAGCAGGTCATCTACAGCAGGTTGCTCACAGTCATATCCAGACAGCTTTTAAATATCTCCAAAGATGTAGACACCACATCATCTCTGGGCAACCTGATCTCCCTCAGCACTTCTGGGTGCATCTCATCAGAACCCATGGACTTGTGTATGTCCTCTTTGTTTAAATGTTCCTTATCCTGATCTTCTTCCATCAAGGCTAAGACTTTCTTGCTCAACTTTCCCACTCAGGGGCCTGGGATTCCTGTAGGTAGGTCTTACCAGCAAAGATCAAGGCAAGGAAGGCATTGAGTTCCTTGGATTTCTCCATGTCCTTGGTCACCAGGGTCCCTGCCCCATTCAACAGTGAGCCCATGTTTTCCCTAGCCTTCCACTTGCTGCTGAGATACCTATAAAAGACCTTCATTTTGCCTTTCACGTCTGTCATTAGATTCAACTCCAGGTGGACTTTTGTTTTCTTATGTCTGTCTCTGCACACTCAGACAGTGTCTCTATATTCCTTTCAAATCACCTGGCCTTGTTTCCACCTCCAGTATGCTTCCTTTTCATATATGATTTAGGCAGAACCAACTTCTTCATCCATGCAGGCCTCCTGACACCTTGGCTTGACATGTTGCATGCTGAGTTGGGCTTTTCTTAACCTTGTTAGAGGAGATCCTTGAAAATCAACCAGATGCCCCAGACCACTTTTCTCTCCAGGACCATCTACCAAGAGTCTCTTTCAAGCAGATCCATCAGCAACCTGGGGCTGAGTATGGAGTTAGAACTGTGGAGAGATCAGAGTCAGGGCCAGTCTGCTTTCTTGCAGTCCAGGGCTGAAATCCTGCTTTTTTGCCTTATTCCCTCCTCTCTGGATACTGAACACCACCATCTCCTTGAGATGTCAGTGCACCCAAGGCTTGCACATCCCCAACCAGTCTATCTTGGTTTGTTAGAATGAGCTACAGCGGTGCATTCCCCCTTGCTTGCTCCTCCATCACCTGTGCGAGGAAGGCGTCATCAATATGCCCTTCAGAAGGCTGATGTATTGCTCTGGGGTTTTCCCCACCTTTTTTTATTTTTTTTTTTTTTTCTTTTACACCGTTTCTTAGTGTGAGGTGTGAAGGTACTCTTGCTTTTGGTAAATGGCATGGTGACTCTATGGATCCAGTCTTTTATATTTCCAATACCACCTGGTCACTGGCTCATTACTGGACCCTTGTTCAAGTGTATTAATGCTGTCAGGCTTCTTTTATTACAAACAGAATTATTTGCCACCACGCACAGCCCACAGTAAAAACAGTTGAACTCCATCTATAATGCAGCATGAAGCATTTTTTGACTCTAAACTCCCATCACTGTCATTTCTGCAAACACTAACCTGTTTAGTGCCAGGTGGCTGTGATAGAAAGGAAAAAAGGGATTTTGAAGGAAAATATGTTCCATCAGAAAGGTTTAACAGCAATATGCCAAGACACAACTTAGGGGAATTTTCATTGCCAGCTCTGACTATCTCAAAATATTAACAATTGACTTAGAGGGGAGGGAGAGGAGTGCATCACTTCAATAAGTTGCTCTGCACAAAACAGTAATCTTCATAAAACTCAGTTACATTCTTTGCACTTGTCACTCATGTCCAGTATTAGCAAAAAATGATGCTGGTCCTGGGAAAGTGGAAGAGACATTCAATGTCTTCCTCTTTAATAATTTATATCAAGGTCTCAAATGATCTGCAAAGAAATTGAAAGCAGAGCTGCTTTTCAATATTTAAAATGTCATGAATATTCATCTTTCACTTTTACTGTGGCTCCCATGCACCACAAATGCAAAGGACAGCTGTTCAAAATGTTTTCCATGCTGGATCGAGTTAAATGCTTCTCTTCTCCCATATGATTTGTCAGCTCTGCAAATATCACTGAACCCCCCTATTTACTTTGTATCTGCACATAAAGCATACTGTTGAAAAGAAATCCTTATTCATTACAATCTGATTTTTGGATTCAAAGTTTCCTGAAAAAATATACTATATTACAGATCATTTTCTGCATTGCTATTAATCCCTCATCATTCCAAAGAGCATAAAAATACTCTTTGATACTGGTGAAATATTCAGAAAAAAAAAAAAAATTCTAACTAAAGAAAACCACTTTTCAATAGAACAACAGCTACCTTTGCACAATTGCTAGTAAGAGAGCATTACAAATACATTTTACCCTCCAAGCATATTTAGTCTGTGTACATTTTTGCATCCATGAAGAAGGAAATGTATAAAGAGACAAGCAGAACAAACTGCTTCTTCACCAATAACTTCATGCTTATATTTATCTTGGCACTAGGATGTTGCCTTGCTTTATGTTACCACATTCTCTCTGAAGGGGAAGAAATGGAGTAACATTCATCCAGTGGCTCTGGGAGGTGTTGTTTTCAGTGTCCTGAAAAATCAGTAAATTTCTTAATAAACAGATACCTTGAATAGATACATAAGAAATGTATTGATCACACAACTGAGGTTGGACCCTGTCAGTACACACTTAAAAGATAATAATTTACAGCTCTAGAGAAGAGCAGGGAGTAATGCCCAAATAACACAAGTACATACCTGTCAGTGTGTTTGAATAACCACATCCAGCCTCTTGCTGGCAGCATCCCAATGTGGATCCCATGTTTCATGGGTCAGACAAACTCTCAGCACCACTTCAAGGAAGGGCTGTTTGCTTTGGAGAAGTAGCAATGAAATGACAGGCTGTTAAGTGGCAATAAGAACCAGGCGCACACATTGCCCAATATGTTGCTCAATATGCAGCATGTGTTGTTCATAGGTTTTCCCTAGGAACAGTGTTGGTGACAGTCATAGTAGGACTGAAGTTCTCCTAGAGTGTTGTACCTCAACATCAGACTCTTAACAGTAAAACAGGTTCTACAGGACTTGAGGATCAAGACTAGATTAATTGTGTAAGGTGTGCTACCAGGGAAAGAAAAAAAAATAAAAGTGAGTGGGACATTTTTGAACTATCACAAAGCAATCCAGAAATAAACTAGTCCAGGGCAATGCCCTCACTCAGCCTGCACCAATCTGCAGATGGAGTGTACATCTGAGTCAAGATACAGTTAGAGACATGCTGTAAATAGCAGTTTGACCTAAAGAACATAAGTGGACTTTCTTTGACATTATTTTACTCTTCACATTTTGATTTTCCTTTCAAATCCAGGGGACTGCAGTGACAGTTATAAGGAGGCTGTATTCACTGACAAATATTCCAACATCAAGGAATATATTTGTTGGTACCTTTAACACTCAGTTTACAAGCCTAAAATCCAAAATGAACCATCTAATATAATTTGAACTACAAGTGACACAGTATCTTGAACTCTATGAGGTGTACCATGGAGCTCATAAAGAGGCCTCAGCCAAGGACCATTAGGAGCAATAGGTTTTACAGATTTGTTTCTGAACTGAAGGCTGTAACTAGTGCGTACACAAGGCACTCCATTGGTGTAGCCTGTCCTGCCAGCTGTTGCCAGAATACCAAGCAGAAGTAGGAGCTGGGATACATTACCTTGGGACCACAACTGCAACTACCCAGCCCTGCATTTATGGGTTTCCAGCTTCCTGCAGGGATGTGCTGGCACCAAAGCACAGTGCTTTCCAGACGGAAAGGCTGCATAACAAATACAGGACCCTTTCCCCAAGGTAAGAGTGTACTATCTGAGCACTGCCTGCTGGCAAATCTTCCATACATTTTCAACACCTATTTCAGGGGGGCATCCTACTCCTACAGGCCTTCTCATGCAAGAGGCTCCAAGGTTGACAAGGCAGGTAATTTGGCTATGAAGCATCACACATTTGTTGCACCGCAGAGCTATGCCACTGTTTGAACTGAGGCATGCAGCTGATGATCTATAGCACTGTGTAGTCAAGTACCTACATGCATTTGAAATTAAACAATTAAGCCCATCAGCCACATTGTCACCCTTACCTCGTGACCAGTGGTAGTCAATGTGTAAAGAGGAGGATTTTCCTCACCTGATAGAATATGTATTTTGTATCATCTCAGTACCTGAAAATTTACTGTGGGAAAGCAAGTACAAAATCACTGAGTTTGACTGTGTGAGGATATGTGATGGCAGCGCTTTTCTACTGCTTGTTGTTAATTTACAGAAGCCATTATACACATGCAGAAGATATTGCCCTGATTCACAGAGACAGGTAGAATTTGTTATCCACTAGCCCAAATAGCTCTTTTGTGGTACAAGCAAGTAGATTCTAAGCAGCGATCTTCCAAGGAAAACCTTAGGAAAGCCAGCCTTATGGTGAAGCCTGGACCCAAGTGTCAGCATTTTCAATCTAAAATTTTTCTAAAGCCAAACCACTTAGGGCTATAGCTTGGACTATTTACATATGGACACTTGTCTCACAAGTCCAGAGCAATAGAGCATGAAAGAACAGACACAATTTGTAAAATGAAATTCCCATAAAATACAACAAAATGTTTTTATGCCATGAGGGTGATGACTGAGGAACAGGAACCCATGGACGTTATGCAATGTCCATGCCTGGAGATTCTCAGCACTTGACTGGGGAAAGCCTCATACAACTTCATGCTGTGCTTTGAGACAGGGATTTGGCAGGGTGACCTCCCCTCCAGATATCCTTTCCAAGGTAAATTATTACAACTCTACTATATATACAAATCTATTTGCAACATAGATCGCTCACACTTTCTCCTGTCATTCCCAGGTATTCTGGGAGAGCATTACGTAGTCCCAGCCAGATACAAGGACACCCAAATCCCTTCTGATAAGCAAATTTACTTCCATCTTCCATGAAGAACACTTATGTGTTTGTCATGAGAAGCTGCAGCTACACAGGAAAAGAAAGGGCAATCCCTGAAATATTTATAGCCTTCCCACTGAAAGACTTGGAACTCACACCACTTGTTTTAAAACAAAGAAAGAATCCAAAACAAACCCACACCCTACTAACAGTATATACATTTGGGGTTCTTATCCCCATCTGCTCCCTTTGATGAACCAAATTGTCTAGTAGTAGGAGGTTTCTTATGTTTCACATCAACTGGTTTTTAGTGTATACCCTGCAGCAATATGTCTTATAACCTTCTGAAAACATGAAACATCGCCACTCATGAATACATGAGGACATTTTCATTATATAGGTAACCCTGTTAAACTCTCACCAAGCTAAGGAATATTTTCTTTCCAATATATTGTTTGCTTCCTTTGGGAAATTCTACCCTTAATAAAAAAGTTCTTTCATAGAGGCTGTAGTGTGTTGCTTAAAAACAAACACCCCCCCCAAAACAAAAAAACCCAACAAATATCACCCCCTCCCCAATTCCTAAAAGAAAAGCCATGAGGGTAATTGAACTTCTGTGTTGTTAAAGCATTGAAAACAAAAATACAAAATATGCTATATTTAAATTAACTTTAATAAGAAGTACAAAAGGATAATGTTAAGCAATATTTTGCATGTGGTTAATAAATATTCTTCAACAGCAAGCAGTGACACATTCAAACATAAATCCAGTTATTTCTTTTACATTTTAGAAAAGTAACAACTTCTTCCAGTTAAAACAAGGTCACAAATTACAGAATATTATCATCCTTTTTAATTATTTATAACCATGAAACCACTAAATAAGTGAACTGTCACCCAGAAGATTTTATATGACGCTGATGTTCAAGGTTAAGTATACTTACATTTATCATGCAGTTTCTTACTGTGCATATTTGATTGGTGTTTAAATTTCTTTAAAATTATTGTTTCCATTCTTCCTGTTTCCTCATTTCTTGTTAATATACTGGAAGCATCTATTTTCAAAATCCTATGCATTTTCACACCTAAGTGACTCAGTAAAGTAGATATGTCATACAATGCATAAGCATTCTGTGGCTCCAGCCCAGCTGAGAAATTGCTCTCTCTGAATCAGACTCCATGTCATCTTTACTATTTTTAAAAAAATCAAGTATAACAATATTTAGTGTAATCACTTCCATTAAAACTAAAGTGCCTTCAAATGTTTCCTAATAAAGTGACCACTTGGAGGGGAGAGGGTGAAAGGGTGCTGTTTAGGAACTGATTTTTTAACAGTTTATAGATACGGTGCCTATTGTACATATGTATTCTAATAGATGTAAAGTACTACATTGCATTCCGTGCTAATGCTAAGCTACAGTAGCCTATAAACTGATAAATTCAGCCAAAATAAACATCTAATAAAGAATATCAAAAGCATTTGATCAAAGCAATATCTTTATCCATTCTCTATTTCCATCCATCCTCAGCAGCATAGATAGATGGATGAAGTACTGGAAAACAAATATAAAATTTCAACCCATTGAAGCTCACCTCTTCTAATGTCAGAAGAATGAAAGCACTCAGTGCAATCATTAAAAACCTTGAATGCATAAAGACACAGTCCAGGCCACCTGATTGAGTGAAGTATTCACAACATTATGTAAGGAATTAAAATCTGAAAGCAAAATATAGCTCTTAAATCATCCAAAAATAAAAATATATTCATATATATTTATGTAGACACCAACACTAGAGGAAGAGTATATATCATCTTGCATATTTTAAAACATCCTCCAAATTCCTTTTTGTGAGCATTATTACATACTCCTAACTCACAGCACTTTCACAACATTATTAAAAGGCATTAATATATACCAGGAATGAAACAGACATCAAGTTCTGTATTTCAGTATGGTTGGCTCTCCTTTTAAAAGCTTATTTTTGTGGGTTAAAGAACTAAGCACTTCTGTCCAAAGGAAAGCCCAGGTCTACTCTCAGGTGTACTCCCCTTCCGTAAAAAAATCCTTACTGACTTCAGTGACATAGACATATATCCTGAGGATGCAAATTAGTTTTATTTTAAATTCAGTGCAAATTTTGCCCTGATATCAGTCAGAGATGTCAAGCCCTCCAAGTTTATCCTCTTCCGGTGAGATTTAATCACAGACTCTGAAAACATGAGTTCAAGGATTCACCTAGAGAGATCTGAATCTAGCAAATTAAATGGTTTAAAGTAGACTTTTATGTAATTAACATCTGCCATTCATTGAAACAAACTTCTGAGCTTCTACTACTAACAGTCTAAAGCGATGAAGTCCCTCACTGATTCTCAGGTGGCTGGAATTAAGAATTAGATTCTGAATAGAATTAAAAGTTCTGGCTGTTGGGGAGTTTGCAATATCTACAGACACAAGGTGGAGGAGATCTCCCTGACTAAAACAAAAAAAAATTAAAAGAAGGTAATGTTGAAGGGATACAACTAAAAGTCATATTGCAAACTGACAGCATTCTAGCAGATACACTGGGAATGTATGCTGGGAAGAGGTAGAAGAAATCCTAAAACTCTGCTTTCTAAAGAACCTCTCCCTTTACTGGAAGCTGAAGCATGAGATGACTTTCATATAAATTCACTTCATTACTTCAACTTTTCAAAGTCTTTAATACAAATCCTTTTTATATGACATCAAATTATACCCCACTCAAGAGATTCTATTTAGATGTGTTTAGACACTTGTACATTTATCATGCTCTGTGGTTTTTTAAATGAAGCTATTTAACTTTCTGGGCTCATTTAAAAATGTTTTCTTCTTCTGCTTTAAAACTCATTACATTGCTTTCTAAATTATAGCATTATGTGTCTATACATAATACGGCATAGACTGATGATAGCTTCTGTATCCATACTGAAATAATCACAAATTTGTTAGAAATGGAAATGTTCAGAAACATAGACAACTATTTTGTGGAAGGCCAAGACAAAAAAACTTGTGCACCACTAAGCTTTCAGAATAGAAATGAGAGGTATTGAGGATGGATGCTGGTTATCTATGCTTAGGTGAAAGTCACATCTCCTAAGAAAATAAAACCTAGAATTAGCAAAATTCTACTTAATTCCTGAAGCTTCTTTTTCCACTCTGCCCTACATGCCCCATATGGCAAGAAGCACCCAACATTGCATGGTTTTCACAAAGCAGTGAGCAGAAGCTTTTCTGTTTCAAAGGCACAACTCATGCCCCTCAAGTTTAGCAGCGTTATACAAGTATTTCAATCTCATATGTTCTAAAAGTTATTTTCCCACAACTCATATATGATGATGAAGGTTCAGAATCAAAGCTGAAACAAAGCATTACATCCCTCAATGACTTCTTCCTCAAACATCTCACAATCCACTGACACAGTGACAAAGTTATTTGCTTCTCTTTTTCCCCCCTTACTCCCCCATACATCCCTACCTCCTCCCAGCTGCTTCTGGCTGCTTCCACACAGACAAGTGATGGTCACCCCACTTTTGAAAAGTCTCACTACCCCATATGTTATCTATAATAATTCGATGGGAAGATGATTCAGTGAGGCTCCTGTTTGGTGTTTAGTGAAGCTCTTTCATACTCTCCTCTGACTATACAGGCCCCTTAGTTTAGCATAAAGTTCAGTGATGTGTCTCCTAAGCCAAAGCTCATATCTCAGAACATCTACCATATTTTTTTATTTTTTTTTAAATGCTCAAAAATGCAGCAGTTCCAGTTAAATTAACTCAAATATGGAAGGTGAAGGTAATTTCATTGGCTACAACATAATTGAAAAGTTTGGGAGCCACTCTTTTAAAAGCAATCTGTTAAGAAGTCTCCAGCAGACAACCCTGGCTGATAAACCCTGCTGATCTCTATATTCATCATGTTGATTTATAAATTACTGTTAAAGTACTGACTGACCACATGCACCCAGAAGTGTGTGCCCCAGTACTGCACTGGAAACCTATTTCATAAACCTAGTTCAGAATTAGGGTAATTCCAATCCCAGTTTACTACAGTGTTATAACATTGTATTTATTGTATTAATTTCTTAAGTCACTTAAAATATGACACCCTGACCCAATAATGATTGGAAAACAAATAACATTAACATGTCAAACAAAATTTCACTGGTAGATTCTATGTGCAAGTCTTTGGTAGTGAAGTGGCTTGCATTTTCTCACTCATGCTCTTTCTCCCTGCTATTTAAGACCAGTAAGTTTTACTCAAATTAAATGAAACTTCTAGGTATTTGGCACATAAATTTGTGAGACCAGATTTAAAATCCCAGACAGAGATTATACTGATAAATGGAAAGGACACCTAACTCTTGTATTCTATTGTTCCTTGCATGAGGCTTGTGTTCACTTAAATCTTTACATTCAAATTCACTTATCTGGTTGTTAGTCTTACAAATTTGCAACTTCTGTGTAGTCAGCAGTGAAACAATAAAGCAGACTCCTTCCTCCCACAGAAGGAGTTTGCTTTAACACAGATCAACTGAACTAAATGTAAAATTGAAACTTTTCTGGAGCGTACTCACTCAAAAGCCTTACTGATGCCCACAATAACTGCACATGGATATTTAAAATGTATTACTTTTCACTGAGTGAATTTATATACTATGCCTATTTTTCTATATTAGTGTGCAATAAATGTATCTTTACCATGTGATAAACACCTGGGGTTTTTTGTCTGACTGATTCAACATAACACAAGTCAGCAAATCAAAAAATAAACATACCAAAGGAAAGTAGTAGCAGCAGAGCTGGCTAACATGAGAAGCATCAGGCTTCTTGTGCAAACTGAAGATATGCTTTTTGCATGCATCTCTGAATTACACAGACTTTATCTTCCAGAGAAGAAATCTTGGAGAATCCTAATGTTAAAAACCTTTGAGGGGTCTTGTTTTTGGATAAAGATGCAAAATCCTTCCTTATCAAGTTTTCCAACATGCCTCTGAGCCCACTCATGTTTGTAGTGGGGAAACTTCTGACTATACTGTCGTGCATGAAGCAATATACAACATTGTTTAAATACTGTGAAGGGTTTGGAGTACCTGGGGTGGGGCCAAGGGTGAATCACTAACCTCTGTTTTTCATACCGAAGTCCAGTGAGGTTTGGAAAGTTCCTAGATCTTGCTGATGTGAACAGAAGGTAAGAACTCCCACTAGGTCACAGGAAGGAGACCTCAGCTACAGAAAACTTAAGCTACTCAAGTTCAAGAGCAGTATAGCATGGGCCTCCATTGAACTATACAGTCAGAGCCCTTTGCCAAAAACAGAGTTAAAATTGAAGGGATTTTTCTACAGCTCTAATATTTACAATTATTTGTACATATGTACATATTTATATATTTATTCGTACCTGGACAATGTAACATTAAAGGGATAATTTATAATTTACAAATGAAATACTTTAAAAATGTATAATTATACCATGAAAAAACTTTTTTTTTATTGCTTGCCTTCTAGCCTTATGCTCATAATCACACTATTGCACACATCTCCATGTTACATGGAAGATCTACATTTATATAGAAATATATATGAAAATAAAGATGTTTTTAATGTTCTGAGTAAAGTGCTCATTTCTTAACTACTGTTGATGAGAAAGGTTTAATCTGACAATTTAATTAGGGGGACTTCAAGGGATATACACCTTATCCATGGTTCTCCCTTTCATTTATAAGTTAGGAAATGTCTTTATATTACTGATGTCACCTCTGTCTTAACTATTACTTCTATTCATAATATGCATTTGTGACCTTGGCATCTATACTGTCACACAAAGTACAAAACAGAATCACATTAAAAGCAAAGAAAAAGCAAGAAAATAAAAAAGCAAATGAAAGCAGTTTTTCTCTTTGTTGTTTTTAGCACATTTCCATGTCTTAAGATACATTTTTATTTGATTTTAGAAATATTTGTACAACTTTGTTAAACTCTGAACATATCTATTTTATGCACTATACTCAAGTACTGTACAAAACTGCAATAATGACACTATACGACTACATATGTCTCTACGAGAAGACATCATCATAAAGGTGTATCTTTTTTTTAAAGGTCAACTAATAACTGCTAATGTATGTGTGAATCAAAATATTTTTGATTGGCCAAGTATACTAAAATCTAAATACAGTACACAATTCTTACTCATGTCATGATTTACTAGGTCTTTAGGGGCATAAAGAATATCTGCAAAGGTTCAGATGAAAAACAATTTTACGGATCAGTATTAAATGTTCATATAAAATTGCAAATGGCAGCTCCAATTTTGTTATATTTGTATATATGAAATACAGTTGATATCTACTGATGATGCATGACCTTTTATTAAAAAAATAACATTCAAATCTTAGCAAAACCATTTCTAGTATACAAAGTTGTTGTAAAGTTATGTCAGCGAAATGTAAAGTCGCAATTTACAAAAGCAGCAGTAAATTTTATTATATGGACAATTTCCTGAACTTAAATCATGGTTCTTGTTTCCCTTGAAAACAATGCTTTCTCAGACAAATACAGGTATGTATTTTAATGGCAGATTTTAGGATAACATTAAGTAAAGAAAAAGAGTGTATTATATTACTGATATATTTAACCGCGAAAAATTTCAGAGTGCTTTTCTGAACCTGACAGTAATCCAATTAAGAACAAAAGCAAAAAAACCCAACTTTGCTGAACCAGACAAGCTGGTTTAGCAACATCAAATAAATAAAACGGTGAAAAGAATAAGAGTTTCACTAGAGGAAGTTGGTAGATATTGGAAATTTGATTAACACGTGCTTTTCCCTGAAATCAATTAGAAGAGTCTATTAACAACTTCAGATAGGACAGAAGTAAGAAACTTGTGGCTTCTGCTAGATAGTAGTCTTTACTACCTTTTCAGCCTAACTAGTATCCAGAATATTTGTGAACAGTAGAACTGTACGACCTCCGTACTCTGTTATGTACATGGGTACTGCTATTGTATGAAACAATTACACCTTTTTTAAAAAAATCACTTTTTTAAATGACAGTTCTTTCATTAAAGTAGAATTAGTTACTTTATAGAAAAATACTTTAAATTAAAAAAATACTGTTCCTAAATAATTATGTAGGATCGTATCTTCATTTCATTGTACGGAGAGAATATAATTCTGTATATTTGAATCCTAGTTTAACAGAACTCCCCTGGGTATAACTTTTAAAGAGCTAGCTATATGTGCCATGGGTTCTATCTGTTTATAGACCCATGAATTAACACTGTGTCCCTCCTTTGGAGATACACAGATAAGACATCTATATACACACTATACATAATGGTTCACAGATTAGCAGTTATTAGTCGTACTGTACATAGCGAACAACCTATCTGATTAGAATGATGCTTTAAGTCCTCAGTGCAATTCAGCTTTTAGGTTGATGGCGCAAAGCCAAGTAAGACTGGCTCCCTGTTTAAATATGTAGCCCAATACACTAAATTAAAAGTACCAAATAAGACTGGAAATACTATTCTAGACATTCTGTCAATTTTGCTAACACTGTTGAATGTCTTCTTTGCTTCCTGTGGCTTTGCTTCTGGTTTTGCCTTGTTGGGTTCTGCAGTTGTAGCACTCTTGGAGATGGTTGGTAGCACTGAGTCCTTGGTAATATTTGGAGCATAGTTGGCAACAGCCACTGCATAGGCATTGTTTTTCTTAATGACAGATGCTTTTTCTTTTTTCTATTGGAAGACAGCATGAAGTTAAATATTTAATGCGTACTTGCCAGAAAAGACTTAATAAAACATCATTTCAAATGTAAAAGAAACAAGTAAGTATGTATAAGCATGTTACTATAAATACCAGGAATACCATACCGATAATTCAAATATAAAGAAAGGCGCTTCTAAATCTACCCAAGGAGAAGGTACAGGTAACATAAGAATGCTCTGAAAACATGGAGTCTTGCACCATCAAATGGCCCACTGGAGTTATATGAGGGCCAGTTACTATGATTGTACAGATAACTGGAAAAGAGTTGGTCTTTCTCTAGCTGCTTTGTGACAGGCTCCTTACAGCAAAATTGCAAGATATTTAAAATGTTCTCCGTTAAAAGAACTAGGAGGAGTGAATTGGTGGACTGGGTAAAAAAAAAAAAAAAAAAAAGATTACCTGGCATTGTAATAAAATGAAAATTAGGTTATCCTTCCCACCTGAATCTAGCATTGCTATTATTTGAACGTCTCATAACATACCACCAATAAATAAAGGAATGTCAGCAATGGTCTATCATTTTTAAGAGATTCTGGTGTAATATGTGTGTATTTACATGTATATAAGTATACACACGTACACACACAGAGGTCAGAAAGAGATTGCAGTTAAGAGAAAGAAGGACTCCAGACTGGTAGTTGCCTGAGAAGTAGACCAAGAACTATTTTTGGTTTTCAGAAATTAAAAAATGTGTAACAGTGATGAAAATGGAGATTAGAACTTAAAAAAAAAAATAACAGAAGATAAGAAATGTGGGATGGAATGACAGGAATTTAATGAAGTTTAGCAAAGGGAAATTTAAGTCCTGCACCTGGGGAAGAATAACCCCATGCACCAGTAGAGTTTGGGGTTAATGGGCTGGAAAGCAGCTTTGCATAAAAAGCACAGGGGTCCTGGTGGGCACCAAGTTGAATAGAAGTCAGTAATGTGCTCTCACAGCAATGAAGGCCAACAGCCCCCTGGGCTGTATTAAAAAGAGCATTGCCAGCAGGCTGAGGGAGCCCTGGTGAGACACATTTAGAGTGCTGGATCTAGTTCTGGGCTCCGCAGTTCAAGTGAGACATGGACATCATGGAGTCAGTCCAGCAAAGGACCAAAAAGATGACTTAAGGCTGGAAGCATCTGAAATATGAAAGGCTAAAAGAGCTGCGTGTAGAGTGAAATCTTATCAATGTACAAAAATATCTGGTGGGAGAGAGTTAGGAGGACCAGACCAGACTCTTCTCAGTGAAACTGAGTGGAAGGACAAGAGGCAATGGGCACAAATTGAAATAGAGAATATCCCACATAAACATAGAAAAAAACTGTTTTACTGTGAGCGTAACTGAGCACTGAAACAGATTGCCCAGAGAGGTTGTGGAGTTTCCATCTTTAGAGATACTAAAAAAAAAAAATCTGTCTGGACATGACCGTGCACAACCATCCCTAGCTGATCCTGCTTGGAGTAGAGGTGTTACATTTAACAGTCTCCAGAGGTCCCTTCCAATCTCAGCAATTTGTGTTGTTACAGGATTGTGTATGGTTTCAAATGGCTGAAGTTCAGTCAATAGCAGTCCAATGGAGAAGCTATGTTTATAAACAGATACAGAGACATATAGATAATGAGTCTATGCTTGAGTATTTAGAGGTGTATAGGTACACAAACTAGCTCTGCAATAAGACTGTAATGCTATAAATTGATGCAACAATCCCAAACTAAGGTAATAACCAAAATGGAAGGATTTCAGTTTCTCAGGAGGCAAAGCTCTCCATGTATAATTTAAAAGCAGGCAAATAAATATTAGATTCAATCCATCTGTTCCACAAAATACAGAATTAAACAGATGAAGAAATAGTTAACTTCTGGCTCACAGAAGAAATCATCTGTTGCACTGGTTTGGTTTATTTTTAATCTAATGGAAGTGGCACAAGTGAGGGAATTCTTGTGACAGTTCTCATACAAGTGTAGTCCAAATTTTTACTTCCACTGGGAGCCATCTACCTAATTTCCAGTTTTGGTTTTAAATTAGATAAAACTTGATATTTATCAGGGACATCTACAAATGTTCTAAGATCTTCATGGTTAGACGTCGTGCCCCAAAATACCTTGTGTCATGGGATGGTGTCACACAAAAAGAAAATCTGGAATCAGGTGGGAATTGAGCATTGTTCCTTATTGACTGGAGTATGAAAAGGGGCTGATCAAATATGTAGCTTGTCCTTGCACCTGCTTTCCTATGAGACAAATTCCATGTTGACAGCACTTAGATGAGAATTTCCGTATAACATGAACACAGATGGTTGTCACGGAGAAAACATATTTCACTTTATTCGGTGAATAATAAGCCTGGCTTTAGGTGCAGAGATGCCTTTGGTAAAAACGAGTAAATTACCAAGCGAAAATATGAGAGGAACACTCTAATTCAAGTGTAGTTACTTCCGTTCAGACACACATAGGGTGTTTTTAAAAGGTATCTGTAATACCATTAATGAGACCTGCATGATTAAGATGAACCAAATTTTTGTACGAGAAACTATGAATATGTTAAAAGTTTAGCTTTTTGTTAAATCAGTTTGAAGAAAATAGAGAACTGGCCATGTGAATGGTATATAAGTCTTAATATGGAACAACTGATTTTGTCACTCCTAAGGAAGGAATACTACCTACCTATTAAACAGCTGCCACTCCTAGGATCATGAGATAACACTGTTATATTAATTTAAAGGAACAGTCAAAGGATGATCAGAAAGTTTATAAAGGCCCCCTACATTATTACAATGCCAGGGCAATGTGCCAGTCTGAAAAGCTTCACCTGTGACATGCTGATAAACTTGTAGTGATTCAGTATCTACTTCTAGCATGAGGGAGCAGATCCTGAAGCTAGGGTTAGTTCATTCCATTCTGGAAGCCATAGGGAATTACAAACAATGTGCTAATTTCCTGTACTTCTCCTTTACCATTAACTGTACGTTTTGTTGCTTTATGCATTCATAGTGCTGAGAAAGCATCAGTTAATTAAACTTTTCTTCACATCTACTATTATAACTTAGGAAGCAAATAATATTCTATCCTCTTTTATGGAGGACCCCAGAAATCAGAGTATTCTTAGAATAAATCATTTTCCTTTGGCAGAGTCAGGGACTGGAATAAGACAAAATTATGCAATGTAGTAAGTCAGTCAAAACAAGAAGTCCCCTTTAAAATTTGTTTTGTGTTTATAATTCTAACAAATTATAAACTGTAAAGCTTGCCACAAATTTAGGCATATCAACAGCTCATTTTGTTCACAAAATAAGAAATTCTATCAGGTTAAAATTTCTTCATGCTATCACACCTCCACTACTATCAATATCAAAAATTAAGGCATGACTGCGTTTCTGCGCACTCAGAGCGTCAATAAATCCTAGTTACTCAGAATTTCATACTATTTAAATTGTGCTAATGGCTACATTTTTAAACTAATTTAAATATCACAACTTAAATATCATTTAAATACATATCATTAGGGATAAATTTCAGAATACTGAAAATATTAAAAATCTCTAGCTTTTGTTATTAAAAGCTTCTACATATATGGGCATTCAGTTGTTTATCTGATCCTTAGTTACCAGGAAAATTAATAAATATTACTTTCTGTTATCTTTCCCTTATTTCTAACTCAATTGGAATAAATAATAAAGTGATTAACCAATATAATCTGTGTTAAATTTTCTGAATGCAGATGAACAGTTGTATCTAAGGAGTTAAGAAACAAGTCAGACAGTTCCCATCATAAAAAAAAAAAAATCAATGTACTTGATAACTGAATCTGGATTACTGAAACTAAGTGAGATTAGCTAAATCAGGGCAGATATATTTTTGTTCAGGACAGAAAACACATCTAGTTTTTTGTTTGTATGTTTAAAGCATCATATGGGTTTTTTTTATAAAGCCCATTTTATCAAAACAATATATTACAGCTGGTTTAGTGCAACTGACTGGAAATAGGGCTATTTCCTTAGTACTTACCTTATCATTCACTACACTTTTTCCATCCCAGGCCCATCCTCGTTTTGTGAAATAATTTACAGTTGCAAATTCAATTAAAGCAGAGAAAACAAATGCATAACAAACAGCAATAAACCAATCCATAGCTGTTGCATATGCTACTTTGGGGAGTGAATTTCGGGCACTGATGCTCAGTGTTGTCATTGTCAACACAGTTGTTACTCCTGCCAGGGGACAAAAAAACCAGAACATTAACAATTTTATTTGCATCTTGAATGTTAAGAAAAATACAAACAAAATTTATTATGGTGTGTTTGTGAAACACAATGGAAATCTGCTTATCTAAACTTGTGAAAAAATGCCAGAACCATATTAATGGCTTCATCTAGAGTTTTCTTTGAAGTATTTTAGTTCAATTTTGTTGTCTAAACATCCTTTTTTTAATCACTTAAAGGTTTTTTTTTATGAGAGACTTTTTTTTATTAGCTATCAGGACAAGTAAGTGACAATATTAACAATTCATTAATGGAATCATAATATTTTGCTGCATTACAGTAATAATGATTAATATATTAATGTTTGGTGACTGGCTTCACTGTAGTGGCTGCAGATCTGGCACCCATCTGTAGTGACAGATCCACACAAATTGACCTTTGTTATCAGAAATAATGAATTTTTTTAAGGGCTTTTTTTTTTTGTTTGTTTGTTTCTTTTTTTTTTTTCCTTTTTTTGCCAGTAGCTGTCTCCCTAACCATCCAGGGATATAATTGAAGACTTAAACAAGTTAAGTTTTCATTCAAGCAACATGGATTTTTTTTCTAGAACAGTATATTGATTTGAAATGTCAGATTCTTATAACTGTGTATTACATGCCAGAAAACAAGAGTTGATGATCCAGGAAGATGTTTCTTTCACTGTGGCATCTCTTAAAAGCACTTTACAGTATTTTGTATATAATGAAGGCCCAGTAGGAAACCAGGTATTATACTGAACAAAATATTAGAAAAAAAATCCATGGGAGAAAAGGAAGAGAAGAACATTTTTCTGAATCAGTTTTAGAAAGCAGAAATGCTCAGCCACAAACACGGTCTCCATTTCTTAAGTAAATCTGCTTTCCCACCTCAGGCTGAATTACGCTTAGACAAACTAAACTATTCCCTTTGTGGCACATCATTAACTACATCTCCAGAATGAAGAGCAACACAAAGTGATATACTTAGCACAGATCAGCAAACCTACACTCCATTATGACAAGCAAAGGAGATGCCATGGCAAAAGTATTAGTAACAGCACATCACAGCTTCAACAGCTACACACTCATGAAATTGTTGTAAGAGGATTCCCAAGAGAAAGTAAAGTCACTCTCCCTAAGCCAGATCCTCTATTGTCAGAATTCTGTTACCTGGGTTCTGCAGGATTGACCTAGCTCAAATTTTCTTTCTGCTACAAAAGAAGCATTTTTAGACACTGTGTGAGAGGGAAGAGAGGCAGCAATTACACCTACTCAGACCTCTTCAGGCTTTGCAATTTTCATCCCTCCTGTAAAGAAACTCCATCTCTGAGGCTGCTACAAAGGATGAGAGAGGAAAGCTAAATGGACTCAGCCTCAGCGCTACTCTCCCTTGATGTGATTCTAAAGGCCTGTGCATCAGAGAAACAAGGCACAGAAACAACCTGCTGATTCACACAGTATCCAACACCTTAGCAAACATAATTCTCTAATTGCTATTTTTCAGCCTCCATAAATTAAAGAGTTGGATTTGGTCTGGAATTAGCCATGACACTGTTGGGATCTACTAGCCTATATAATGAAAAGGAAGCAACTATCATACTATATTGTATGAAAACATGTAGACAATATATTTTGTAAAGAACTTACTGTCTCCTAACACTTATACAACATATGGCTTAATTATTTTCAGCACCTCAGGGGAAAGGCAGTCTATCTTACATTTTAAATTATCACATGCATATTTTAACACTGGTCCTGAGCTGCCGATAAATCATTTTAACCATACAAAAGTATCAGTAAAGTGATTGCTTCTCAGAGATAAGGTGACCTTATCCACATGTAAATACAGTTGCTAAGGTACAGTTCTCTTTAAGTCCTACCTTTTAGAATAAACTAATATTCTGGAAGCCCCATTGACTATTTCAGAAATCTAATTTAAGATTAACTGCTGACCTTTTCTAGTCTCAATTAAAACGTTGTGAATTTACATCTTGTATCTTGCTACCAGTTGCCAATTCCTCTAAAAAGTTCAGAAAGACACACCACTTTGTGACCCAAATGCTAATCAAACAGCACATTGTCAGACAATTGCCAGTGCACTTTCATTTATTCCTTCAGTCTATAAATGCAGTGATGTTCAAGCTACCACAGTCATTTAACCTGGATTGAGTGGAAAAAAATTGGACAGAAAATTTAATATCTGATATCTGTCAGTTTAGGAATCTAATATTTTTATGCTTGGTATTCTTCAGTCAAAAAAAAAAAAAATTTTGCTTTTTATAGNNNNAGTTAATTTTTTAAAAATATTATCAAGTCTTCTTTATGAAAAAGGACTGAAGGGAATTAACCTGCCTCCTTGTTACTGCTAAACCTGAGAGGACTGAAAAATTATTAATGTGGAGGAATACGGTCAACTTGCAAAACAAAACACATTTATTTCACAAAGATTTATCTTAATACTCCACAAAACCCATACACTGACTAGATCAAAACCATTCCTCATTTGCATTACCTAATTCATAACACCAGTGAACTAAAATTGGTACAAAAAAACATGAGTAGATTGTCCCCCCGCAGTGAGGTTGTCAAAATATTAGAGGAAAATAGTCTTCTCCCCTAAATCATATACTACACTGAACAGCCTAAATAATTTAACATGCATGATATATCACTATGATATAAACAGACTACAGTTTATATACAGGTTAAGAACTATCTTCTATGGCCCAGCACCTAGCAGACATGGCAATGAATGGGTTTCAGAACGACATGGAGAGCTCTTTTCTTGTAAGAGACCATGAGCAATCATCAGTTTGTCTTTAAATAGGATCTAAAAAATAAACAGTTGACGTTTCTGTTCTCCAAAGAGGACTAAGCATTTTATACTTGACAGTAAACATACCCAAACATCATTATAACTTCTGTTCTCAGCAGTGCATGCCTATAAAAGCTAATTATCTTCTATCACTACAGGTTTATCCATTCAGCCCAAGACTGCAGCTATTTGATTGCCTATTTGATATTTTTTTATGGTGCCGCTTTTGAAACTGCATCTGCTCACTGGAGAAAGGAAAGCCATCTCCAGAGCTGTAAATTCAACACTTTTCACTGGCACTAAACTTGTATCTGGGGAAAATACCAGCTCTGTCATATTTTGGATTCCAGGACAGATGGATACTATTCAAGATGTGCTTAGACAGCTAACTTTGGGCAAACAATTTTTTTGTGGTACAAGACACTGCCATGCAACAGCAGAAGAGGTAAACTGAAAAAACAGAATGCCTAACTAAAAATGTAGAGTGGAAATTGGAGGAGCTAGCACATAAATATTAAAGTTAAAATCTGTCATAATGACTAGTTTATGCCAATATTTGTGTGTAAAAGTCAGGCCACTCTTTAACAGGGACAAGTTCTTTTGGATCCTAGCTTTACTTCTTGTGTATCAACTGATTTTTCTGATTTGAACAGATTTTAGTCAACTAAATCATCTTCTAGCCTTCTTGTGTTAGAATGTGGACATCGCCTTTGGAAGTGAAAGTAAAAGGCCTAAATAATGACTTACCAAAGGATATTTCTATAACAAATGAGGTACTTCAGCTTTGCAAATAATTTGTACAAAATGTTTAAAATGTGTTCCATTTCTCGTATTGTCATGCTATTTCTTCCAGTTTTATCTTTTCATCACAGCACTTTGCACAGATACACATAATGGTTGAAGACCATATTGTAAAATGATTAAGTACTTTTTTTATTATTAGGAAGCTAATTCAATTCTTCTATTATTTTACTCTTTTTTTTCTTTACTTGTTAGGTAATTAGATCACTCAACTTGGTCCAAAACCCGAATAGATTTATAAATGCAAATAACCCAGCAGGAAGAACAGACTGTTGTCCCTTTTACAGATATACAGATTACTTCATTACATTATCACTCCAAGAACAAATGGTTGGAGGTCTAAACAAAAGCTTAAAAATTCTGTCGTGTAATTTTAAAGTATTATATCATAACGTTTGGCTACAGACCACACTGTTGTTTTTTTACTAATGCAATGCATTTGTATTATTTAAGAATACAGTACAAAAGTGGTGTACATTGATTCTGCTTAGACATCGGGAGATAATTCTGAACAGCCATTGAGAGAAAGATTATAGAAAATAAAGTGCTCTGTCTATTCTTTTTACTAAAAAAAAAAAAAAAAAAAAGACACATAAATAAATAAATAGAAAAAAAAAAACAAAACAAACCAGCCAACCAACCAACAAAAAAAACACCAGAACCCTTTTTAAATAGCATGGGAGGCCAAGGTCAGTAACGTTATCTAGTCCCAGAAAAGTTTCATCCAGTGAGTCAGTTATGCTACATATATATATATATGCTACATATATACCCTGAAGTTGGTGCTCATGTTGCTTCACTGCACCAATACAAAGCAATGAAACAGAGTTCCCCATCAATCAACAGTCAAGCTAATTCTCAAAGCTGAATGGCAAGTGCTATTTACTACAGCTCCAGTGAAAGCTGCATGTCATTATGCCAGTATTGGAACACAAGCTAGTGTCTTGGATGCCACTGAGCTGAGAAGAACTATTAAGTTCACAGCCAGCTCAGTCTCTAAGGGCTACAGTTGTCCAGGTATGCCCAATGCCTACCACTAACGTGTTAGGTCTACGTTTAGCAGAAATTCCCAATTAAGAAAGTCTGAAAGTTGTGAGTGGTGGGTTATCTCTAAAGGCACTAAGTACAATCTGCAGCATGTGAAGGGAGAAGTAAAGAGACACTTGAGATTTTTTTCAACAAAATGAGAAAAGGTACTTTGTAGATACAGAATTGTTCACAAGGAGAGCTCTACATTATTGAATTCCCATGTAAAAATAACCAGAGAACAGAACTGAACTTTTCTCAGGTTACCCTTTCTGCAGCTGCACAAGTCTGTCTATTTCAGGTCTAAATGGCTTTTTGCTTCAAAATATACATTAATTAATATAGGTTCAGGAAAGATAAACCAAGAACAAGCAAAACAGGGATAGGAATTCAGCATCAAGAATAAAATGATTACAGGGAACAAAGTCCTGAAGAAAGAATATAGCTATGTGTACTAAAAAATAATATGACTTGCAATTTTTGTTCTTGCCTGCTTTGATTGTCAAATAATATATACCTAGTTACATTATTTTTAATATTCTCCTTCCTACTATGTGTGAGCTAAACCACAAAGATAATTGTGGCACAAAGAAAACTAATTTCTGATTTTTTGTCACCTGATCTAATTAATGCTGCTCTTCAAATATATGTGACGCTTCTAAATGTTATGACCCATTAAAAATGAAGCAAGAAATCAATAAGCTGCACAAGATTAGTTTTCCTAATATTGTTGACACTAAATGTGTAACAATAAAAACATTACTAAATGAAACAGATTGTCATCCTGCACTAAATGAAGGCATTATGAACCAGGCTTATTCCCTTTCGTTAAAAATGCAATCAAGTGCTTTTCAAATTTATCTGCTCGAGAAAACACATTCAAGACTTATTTAATTAATGATGATAAAACTTTCTTCTTCCAATAATTTAAAGCAAAGTTGAAACAATATAACATTACGCCATAATTCACTTGGGATAGCTTAGGTCAACAATATTAAGTAGATGCCATAAAGGAAAGGGATTAAAGAGCTCAACTATAAAAGAAGCCTCATTATACCAATCCCTTAATGTTAACCTAGAACTTGAAACTATGTTGCTAGAGAATAGAAAGGGGAAAGAAAAGTAATTCTTTCAAACATGAGATCATAAATGTTAAGCGGTGCTTTGAATAACTGGGAGTTACATTTCTTTGAAAGGAATAGTACTACAGGAGTTAGTCCTTCCTAGGACTTTGTAGCTCTCAGGAAGGTACTTGAAATAAATTTCT
>JAAGNO010013589.1:15111-29268 GCA_033439905.1 Ceryle rudis | reverse complement strand
GAAATAAATTTCTCATTAATTTTGAAAAAAACTTTATCAAACCTACTACTTTCTACTTAATCATATTTTAATATTGATATATTTATTATACAATTCAAAGATGGGTATCTAGCAAATGACTGCTCTATATAAAACTTAAAAATTAAGTATGATCAATAAAATTGTAAGGTAAAATCTCCTGCGGTTTTAAAATTGCTTGCTGGAAGTAGCTTATTTTGGTAAATTAATTTATTTGTAGTACGGGTTTAATATGTCACTGGGTGGAGTCTACCTGAAAGTATCAGCCAAATGAAACTTTTAATGTACCTGCCCAGCTCTATCTGTCAAGATTAATTCAGTACGAGCCAGCAAACAGTAAAAAACAATAGATGACCTTTGTTATGAAACTGTGGCTAACATTTTTGTAACACATTTAGGCAGGAGACCAGAGGGTATCTGAAATCCCAGCAACAACTGCTGACAGTAGGTAGGGAGAAATACTGGGAGATTCACCTGGGTCTCTGATTACAGAGACCATTGGCAGTTTATGCTTACAGTCTCATCTAGAGTGTAAAAGAATGTTAGGAAATAGTTCCTCAGGGCACATCCAACCCAGTGCAGAAAGCTAAGCCTGAGGTGCAAATGCTACATATGCAGGGACTAGGCTGCTCCATCAGGCAGAGCCCGGACATCTCTTGTTCCCTTGGGTTTAGGGTGCCAGCTGAAGCTGGCCTGGAGGCTATGTAGCCCTTCCTCCTGTGTGAAACCTCACACAGGTTTCTGTGTGGCAGAAATACAATACTAGCATAAAAATTGCTATCTCCTTCATATACCCATTGTGCTTAGTAAACAGATTTTAGATTTATGTCATTGGGTGGTGTGGTTCTTTTCCTGCAGCCACCCTATTCTCTTCCCTCAAGACATCCTGCAACAGGATGTTCGTGATTCACATTATGCTGAACTCCCAGGAGAGTAAAGCAGGAGGCTGCCATGCAGGTATTACTTTAAAAAAAACCCATAAATTAAACAAAAAAAACAACTCCAGAACAAGAAACATGTATGCAGGAAGGGACCCAGCATTCCAGGAAAATTATCCTAGAGCCTTGTTACTGACAACTCAGTAAGAGAAAGTGCATTTTAGGAAGAGCAGATGCAAGACTTCTTTTGGATAAACCAGTTACACTGTCCTAAATGTACAGGAGAGGGTACAGGAAAGGGAAAAGATGAAGATATAGAAGGATTTGAAGGTGTATTTGCAAGGCTGGAAAACAGGGATGTGCATTTTGATAAGCAGAAATTGACAAATTCACAGAAAATTTTGAAGAACGGAAGAAAAAAAACAAAAAAGCCTGATAACTGCCTGGGAAAACATGGTAGAAATCTAGTCCTTCTAAAACCACTGACTCTTTTCATCTGACTTCAGTAAGGTTCATATTCAAACCTCCAATTTTTCACAAAGCTTTGTGTGGCATTTTCTCTACCAGGAGAGACAGTATTTTGTTGGTGCACCGCATTTAATATGCATTTGAGTTTGGCCTATTTTTGGAAGAGTGCATGGTGTTTACTGATGACTAATCATACAATTTTATGCAGTGTTTCTGATGGCTGAATCAACACAGAGATTATTTTTTTTGTTGTTGTGCAAGTCTCTTTTTCTTTAAAAGCAAACACACTAAAAGAACTTTAAGTTATGCAAGTAAGAAAGACATTTGCTACTTTGCTTTAATAAAGAGCAGTCTTATTGCAAGAGAAACATCATTATTTTGCACCACTGAAGCTTTTCATTGCCTTATAGTACACTCCAGCTTCAATTAGTGAGAAGATTTTGTCTAGACCCCCAGAATAGGGTTTATTTTAAAGAACTGCAGCTTGCAAAGTTTAACACAGTCAAATAATTCAACCAATTAAAATTGAATTTGCTTAATTTACAAATCTATTTAGAAATGTACTTACCTACCAAGTATCAACATATTTGGATAATATCAGGCTAAGTAAGACATTTCAGAAAATAATCTAAATGCACTTTTTAAATAGAGACATTATTATCTTTTTGCATTCTGTGAAAACTTTTTCCTCTTAAAAGAGTTAAGGATATATGGACAGTTCTATTCCAGCTAATCTCCAGAAACTTTGGGATTCTTGGGAGAATAAATAAATAAATTTGTAACTGCAGTTGAAAGTTTGGGCTAGAAATAGGTTCACATTCTACAAACACACTAACTTGAATGAAAAAGGTCTTTACCAAGCAGACTTTAGAAACACTTCCTAACAGCTCCAACTGCTGCAAACAAAGCTAATGCTACTCTGTATACTCACCAAAGACTGTCCTGGCAGGTACAGATTCTCTGTTCAGCCAGAATGACACTTGAGAGAGAATGACAGTCATGATGCAGGGGAGGTAAGTCTGAATGACAAAATAACCAATTTTTCTCTTCAAGTGAAAATGAGCTGTCATTACTGTATATTCACCTAGATGCCACAAACAAAAACAAAATACAATGAAGCAAAAGGTTATCATCTTAAGAAAGTTCCTTTCTTTGGTAAAAGAAAGTTTGGTATGCTTATGTGAGCCAAACACACTAGGGTTAAATTGCACAGAACATATTTTGTAATAGAAAGCATCTTATAGAAAGTAAGACAGATTTTGAGGACAACTACATCTTATTCCCACTGAGCTCCAGGAAAGATCAGTGTTCAGGAACCTAAAGGAACTCTTGTATGCCCTGACAAGTAACTTCAGTCCTGCAGATTTCTGCACATAAGCAACTCACCGTGTTCACACAAAGGCACCCTGAGAACTTAATCTGCACTCAGAAGGCAATCATGGGGGTCCATCACAGACTGGCACATGTAAGAACACAGTCTAGAATCTGGTAGAGTAATCCAGTGATTAATGTCAAAAACATTATGTAAGATAAAAATGGTTGCACGCTTCACCATTTGGCAGGCAAAAAGTGTCATTTACTATACGAAATGAAACAATTATCCCAGTCTTGGGTTACAAACATTAACATTCCAGACTGAGCTCCAGACAGCACTAAAAAACAGTCACTGGAGACAAGTTCATTTCTGTTATCACCAGTTACTTAACAGTTTGAAAGAATCAGTCAAGTACTCCTATGTGTTACTTGTAACGTACATTAATAGACTATGCCTAGTATCTCACATCTTGCAACATTTGTTTTCAGTGGCCTTCTAACACCACCACCAATGTCTTCATAGCTGAGTGAGGGCCTTTTCCTTAAAAATATCTACTAACCTGTACTTGATTTAACTGTCTCTTTTCCAATTGTTTGGCCTAAAAGATCATACTGATTCAATCTTGAGCCATCTGGTGCCACCTGCACTGAATCTGAAGCATTGTAAGTCCAAATGTATGTCACTTCTGAAGTTGTGTACGCATCTGTGAGAAATAAGATAAAATATTTTGTCAGCAAATCAAATTAAACAGCTTCCATCAAAACTCATAGAATTAGAACAGCTACTTATTTAAAAAACAAAACAAACAAAAAACAAACTTAAATTAAAATTATATGGTAAAAAATGTGTTTGGACATTTAAAGAGATTTCCTGTAGAGTAAATGCCTATTGCAGCATAGAAAACAGGGCATTCAATTGTGATCTTATTAACCACAAATTATTGCTATTAAATTACAAACAACATATCTGTTAAAAAGCCTGTCAGAGATTAGATATTATATGTGCCCTAAAACTTGTGGTAAACCAGGTGAAAAGAACATGTTGTTCTGACTTTCCATTGTTCACACTCTCCACTTCGGGAGTGTATCTCAAGCATTTTATTGTTAGCTGAAATTCATACCTAAATATAGGAAGCCAGGTTCAGTGGCAATGCCCTTAAACTTGTAGTGGCTTTGAGTCTTGCCCTGCATACCCTTTTAAATTTCACTCCTTGGCATCTTTTTGTGGGACATGATGACATTAAGCGGGCCATGCTATCAGACTAGAATGAAAACAAATCATCACTGTATTTTAAGTAGAATTAATGACTCTCCAGTAAGCAAGAAAAAAAAAATTGAGTATGTCCTTCAAGTTTTTCCAGTCTAATACGCCACACAAACAGAGTATGAAAAGAAAAGGGTAAACCACTGTTAGAAGAAATCATGTGTTAATTTTGATTGACTGAGACAAGTACATTTTACGTCTTATACCATAACTGTAGGGAAGGGAAGGGAAGGGAAGGAAAGGGAAGGGAAGGGAAGGGAAAAAGGAAAGTAAAACTTCTGTTGGGCTGCAAACATTTTCACTTGAGAAGTCTCTGGAGGCCCAGAAAGAAGTTTCTGCATACAACTAGCCATAACAGCATAATAGCCATAACTAGTCATAATGACATGACTTACAAAATCTAGCAAGTAGCATGTAGAGTTTTTTAACAATTCCTTTCTATCTTTCCAGCTTCCCACAAGAAGACCTCTGTTTTAATGCAAACCAGCAGTATTGACATTTGATTTGTCCCCATCCTCCCCACTGCTGGCTAGACTTTTTGATAAGTATAAAGAAAGACAATGTATTAAACTACAGCTTCTCCAATACATTCAGTTTGTTTTTTCTCTTTATGTATAAAAAAACCACTTGAGACATTCACACAGGTTTATGATCCTCCTAGCAATATAAGATCAACAACATATGAAGAGCTGTGACAAGTATATACTAGTGGCAGACTTGCCTCAGCAAAATCAAAATCCTCAGGATTCCTGCTTATTTTCACCACTATTCATCATTTATATTCTAGAATAAAAGCTGAAAAAATGCACAGATGTCTAGAAATCAGTTCTAGGTAAAGAAATGACTGTGGTCATTCAAAATGAACAGAAAAATGAGTGCCCCAAATGTGCCAGCAGGCTGGAGCACAAGTCACTACAGGGGAAATGAAAGGCAGCTTTTCTAAAACCACATTGCTCACAGTTTGAATTCTCCTGTTTACTAGAAAACCAGAAACCAGGGGCAGAGAACAAAGGAAATAGTAGTATGCAAAAAACCCACAACCAAAGAAATGAGAGGAAAAAAAAAAGAAATAATATAATATTATATATCTAATATATAGTATATACCTAATATACCTAGTCAGAAGGGTTTCCAACTTAGGAATGCAAATGAAGGTGTTTATACTATAAAGTAACCTCTTGGCCCAAGGAGCATAAGTTTCATTATTACAGGGGATTTTAAGTTGTTTTGGGGCTATATATGAGTCTTTTCTCCTTCTACACCTTATAAATCAAGCATACCTTGCTGCACACATATACGTAAATATTATTAGTCAGTAGCCAATATTGGCTAATATCTCTGGTGTTAGTTAAGCTGTATTATGTATTATAAATATAATATTTAGGGGGCAAAAAAAGACTCCATGACACCAGTATTATTAATTCTAATTATTTTTACTCTCCGCAGCTAAGATTTCCCTCTAGTGTAGAAACATCATCAGAAACACAGGCTTGGTTTAATTTGCTCCAATCTCCAAGGAAAAGGGATACCTCAGGGTTAAGGAGAGTGTGCGCACAGTGTTTTGACAATGTTCATCTGGTTAATGATGTCCTCAGTGACAGCATATCACCTGCTTTGTAACCTGTGGTGGCTGTAATTAAAGTAAAATCAGCCAGAATTTAAAAGGTATTAACTGGTTTCCTGAAAAAAACCATTCTCTTTCCTAGGACCAGCAGAGAACATAGGCTGCAGCCAAAAAAAAAGAAAACCTTTTTGTGTACAAAATCCAGGAAATATATATATATAATATGATTGTAATTCAAGAAGAAGAAAGGATACAATAAAGGTAAATGAAACTATGCTGCTATTAAAATAATCCCACTGAGATCAAAATTCCTATGTGTATAACACGCCGATGCACAAATGAGTGAATTTTTTTATTACAAGAAGCCATTTGTTGCCTTCATTGAGTAGGAATGTAAAAGTGAGTATCATTTACAATATTAAAAGAAAATAAATATTTCAATAAATGAAAACAAACTTTCTTCTAGATCTTTAATCTGCAATTCATTAATACTATACAGTCTACATGCACCCAGGTCTGAATTCATAGGTATAGTCTGCACACTAGAATAAAAGTAGATCAGTGCAATGCTGAATTAGGTTCATAGTGTTTATTGTTAACTGGAGTCAAGAAGGCTTTAAAATACGTTAGAAGACACAACACTGAAGAGAAAAGATATTTTGCTGTGTCAGGTTACAATTTTTTTTAAAGTAGCATCTTGTGTTTTAAACTTCTCGTGTAACAACTTACTGAAACAAAGTGATGCTGAGCGATGTTAGATACTCACTAACCAAAGGCTATACTTCCTGTGAGGTACTTACAGCTGCCAAATTTCAGTGGGCATGAGTGAGCATCCATAGGGAAGTCCTCCAAATGCATTGGACATTCAGCTTGGACTGTAAGCCTAAAAGGCAAAAGACCACTATGCATTTAAGTCACTTAGCAGGACAAGAAAATCAATTCCACAGATATGAACAGAGTTCATGCTGTTTTAGAAGATGAATCTAAAATGTTATATTAAACTAATTAAAATTTAAATCAGCTCTTGCTTCTTTCCTTTTATGTGTTTCTTTGGAAGACATTGACTTATCACATCAAAAATGTGAAAGAGCTGACCTCAAAACTATGAGCTAAGGCCATTTAAATGAAAATATAAATTATGTAACTGCAGGTTGTTAAGAACAGTCATTTCTTCTTATAATATTCTGAGGTACATGTGTGATTATATGGCTCTCAAAGGCTCATTACAAAAGCACATAAAATACAGTTCATTTGCCAAAGGACTGTGCTCCATAGTTTTCTGAATTGATTTTTTTTTTATTGTTTGAATGGAATACATAGGAAAAAAAAAATTGTGTTCTTTCAAAAGATTGCTCCTAGTCATTCTCCATGTTATTTGTGATTATTATTTTTATTTCTGTATAAGCATAACAGTACGTTAACAATGCATTCATTTTTACACATTTTGTGAAGAAATCCCAGCGATATCGCAGCCTTAAATATTAATACAATAAAAAATAATTTAAAACAGTCTGAAGAAAGTTTTTTACAGACTTTTTTTTTCCCGTTAGTCTTTCCTATTGTTTCTTTCCCATCCTATTGTTTCTTTCCCATCCTATTATTTCTTTCCCATTGTTTCTGTTTCCTATCCTGTAAGCCTCCTCTAGGTAGAGATTTCTTTTCTGGGATGTCTTTGTTCCTCTTCATCCAGCCTCAAACATCAGCTATATCCTCCTGTACTCTCCACAGTTCATAGTCCTTGTATTCACTACTATATTTGCCCTTTCTTCCAACCCAAATACTCCATATTTCTGTTCCCCCACTCCTCAGCAAAATTTTTCTGAAGGGGCAGAGGGAGAGCAGTCAGCAAACGGTTGAGGAAACAACTGCATGAGCCTCTGATATAGATCACACTATCATTTTAAAGAGACACAGATAATAATGGCTTTTTAAAATCTAGACAATGAAAACAGTTTACACAATGATCTCATACGCTCAGAAGCAAGATGCTTACAAGTCATGAAAATGCTTAGTTAATTCTAGCTGACATGACCCATCTTATGGGTTTTTTTCCTAACAATCTTCATAATAGTTTCAAACAGTATTTCTTATTATTTATTGCATATGATTACACCTTCTGGAGGGAGAGAATTTCAGTCAGTTTATACAGCTACAAGAGCAAATATTGATTTGAGCCCAAGTAAAAATACTATAAATAGGGGTCTCAATTTATTTCCAGCAACCTTTTCTGTAATCACCACATTATTTAACATTATTAACAGTCGACCCATCAACACCCAATACTTTAAGGGTTTAGTGTCATATAGTAAATAAGGTTTACGGGATGCTGCTATGGCTGCATGGAAAAAAAACCCCACACAATATATGTTTGCTTTACAGCTCATCTTATACCTTACTTAGGCTGGGGATTTTAAGCCTATATTCGCAACAAATTCTGTTTATGAAATATTTTCAAAGAAAAAGAAAGAAACTAAGACAGGAGTTTCTGGAAATTTGGATTAAAAATTAAAAACATCCTCTTGCATGTTAACTTTATTGCAAAAAGAGTAATCAAAGAAGAAATCAGTCTTAGAAAAACACTCTTTATGCCTATGCATACATGGTATTAGTATTTTTTTATAAATTATTTTAATCTATTTTAATAGTTTTATCATTCTAAGATGGAATTGGTAAACTTTGAGTATTCTTAACAATTCTTATAACAGTGATTATCATCTGAAGGTCTCAAAGCACTTTATGCAACTGGTCAGTATCTTTTAATGCTTTATAGATGTATGAAAACTGAGGAACATGTAGGAAAACTGATCTAACTCATAATAAGCCAACAGACTTGGAACAGAATTGTAAATAACACATATGTTTTCCTATCTTTCTTTCTGTTGGGACAGAAACAAAACAAAGGAGAGTCCTCCTGGAACCTTATTTAATTGTTATCTGGAAAAATTGCATCAAGAAATAGCTTGAGTAGAGAACAGATGCTTACCTCATGGTGTACAAAAGAGTCCCGTCATCTTGGATTCGTAGAAGCTTGTTTGGCATTGTCATGTTATGAGCCACTGATTTCTTCCCATTGTGAAAAAATGTATCTGGGGTCCAGATTTTGCTGGCCATTAAGTTGTTCAATCGAAGAATGTTCATTGGGCCCTTAAATTTTAATCTCTCATCCTTCCACCTCTGACGGAAGAAAACATCTATTGTGTATTCCTGTAATGGAATAAAGATACAATTTTCTTGACACAATGAAATATTAATCTACTTTTTGAGGGGAAACCAAAAAAGTTATGTTTGCAAAAATCCCCTTGGTAAAACTGTCAAGGGACAACAAGCATCACACAGAATTGTGTAAGACTGGGAATAATAAACAGGAAGTCAATTTATTGAAGATATAACATTGTCCTTCATGACTGCTAGCTGTTGTCTGGATATTGATACCTCCCAATATTTAGATTTATGTATATGTGACAAGGGTAACTTCAATAAACACAGCTACTTTACATTAAGAAGTAAGGAAAAAAAAATGCACAGAAGGATATTAAATAGTTCCTGCAGCAGATGTACCTGAAGGAGAATAACACAGCATTTAAAGAGCATGGAGGATTGTTGAGACTGGAAGGAAAGAAATAAGGCTACCTGTAATAGGTACAATATATCCAGGTAGACTGATAACAAGGAATTTTTTTCCAAAGGGGAAAGAAAGGCTCTGTAGTGGTATGGATTTTATTAACAAAACATAGGTAGGGAACAATAGGTGATGATTAACAGGTGACAGTTTCTGCTGAACTTTACTGTGAAGTCTAATCTTAGGAAGGAAGTAGAATCTGAAGAAAATGATGCAAGTTGGTCACAGACTGATGACCAGATGCCTATGTCACCTAATGCTGCATGTCCCATCTGCTGGGTTTTGTTGCTGTTCTAAACAAACAAACAAACAAACAGATACTGATTAAACATCGATACAGTAAATTCATCAACTACAAATTGGATGTATATGTGGATTTAGTGGTTTGCTACTGTCAGCAGAGAATATAAACTGAAAATGGAAGAGCTTAAAACTTTGTTGGAAGCAAACTGTATCCTGTGTATTGGCAAATGCTGCCTTGGTGCAATTTCAGTTTTGTTGGACGGGTGCAAAATGGACCCGTGATTTCAGAGTATTAGCATGTTACAGCAGTCTGTACTATTGAAATTACTCTGCAAATGCTACAGTTTACATAAACCATTTTCAAGAAAATTATCTTTGAATGGACAAGTCTTGATAAAATTCAACACATATAAATATTCAAGTGATTTCAATATAAAAGTGATTTCAAGAAACTTATAAGCCCTCATAGCTTTCTGCTGGCTCCTTTGTGTGCTGATTAACAAGGCTTATGTTTTTTCTCAGTCAGTCATATGGTGGTACAAAAGGAGTGCTGAGTAGACAGCAATAAGTGACAGCCGTTTTCAGCTCCTTTGGTCTGTGAGCCAAGGACCTGTGAGGACCTTTTCTAGGTCAAGGCCAGAGGCTAAGACAAGCATGTGGAATAAAAGAAAGGGAATTCTGTTACCTGAAGAAGAATGGTGGGCACAGGAGAGAAAGTAGTTGTCATTAGGAACTGCGATAGGTGCTTAGGGAGATAATTTTGGAATGATGCAATGGGTTACTTAAAAGCTAATCTGACAAAAACCACAAGCATCATTTCAGCTTTTTCAAGAAGTCTTACATTGCTACAATATAATTTGGTCATTTTTTTCTAATTAAAATTATAGTTACTCAAACAAATATCAAATAAAACTAACACTACAGTACAATGAAAATTAATTTGCTTTGGTTTCTTTAATGCCAGCTGCTATTTTCTCTAATAATATTTTAGTAAATGTATCTGTGAAATACAAAATTATGCATGAACCATGTATTTTTTTGACATTATAACCGATCTTTTACTGTCTCTCATCACTACCAGAGACACCGGCTTATGACAGGTAATTCGCTCACTTCTCTGATAGATCACATTCAATTGTCCTGTTTTATTTGCTGATGTATATGTTGTTTTACTTGCTAAGTATTATGTGACTTAAAATCCCATTTACAAATTTCAAGTTATCTATCTGTTCAGTTTTAGACCAGGGAAAGTCACAAAACACATAAAATCCTGAAGGATCAAGAGTAGCAGGAAGAGTGTGACTGAAACAGGGGGAATATATGAAGTCTGGCTAGAAATACCAGGTAATTCAAGGAAAACAATTGCCCTAAAAGCCTTCTTGTGGTTTATGTCTGAGAGGCTTTGCCAATAAATCATTGCTATGTATGATAAGATTGATGTTTGATGTATAAAGAAGTGGAAAGAAGAGCCTGAGGGAGTTAGGCTTTGAAATCCCACTGAAATTCAACAGAAGTGAGTGATGAGTCCTACAGGTTCCTTTGACAAATATCCCTGCACATAAGTGATTAGAATATAAATCTTAAGATTTTTTAATGTTTCCATCAATAAAGAATTTCAAAGGTCCCACTTTTTCACTGTCTCACAACATATATATAAAAAGAATTACAAGACATATAAAATAGAAGAAAAGCAGACTGGAAATGCCTCTAAATCAAACCAGCAACATTTCAAAAAACCACATTTGATGCATGGCAACTGCTTAGGAAGAGGAATAAGTAGGAGAGAATCTGAGCTACAGCCTTGAAAGATCCCACTGATAAATCTCTGACTGATCCACAGGTAAGTCTGATCTCTCCATACAATCCATGATGGAAATCTTTACTTGCAGAACATCCCATTTAGAAGATGGAAACAGGGAGTAAACCAAGGTTTGGTGTGAGTTATCATGAACACCTTCTCCTTCCATTTAGCAAACATCAATAAAATTTCACAGTTCTTAAGTATCTTATCTTTCTAGAGATCTCTGCATTTTCCAAAGGAGATACTGGGATCTCATTTTTGTATGAAGGCATGCCAAGGCTTCCCTGAAATTAACTTGTCCTGGTCCATTTACAGAGTGATTGTGAAAAGGAAAATACAATCCATGCCTCTTACAGCCAAGTGCTATAATCACTGATCTCATGGTCCCTCCTGAGCCAAATCTATTCTACTTATGATCATTAATATCCCTTAGATGATTATTATACAAAACAAAAGAAAAAACAGGAAAGTATTAAAGTATTTTGGATATAATCAATGTGATAAAAAGCCAGCATTAATGAAAAGATGCTTCAAAAAGATTCTGTAAATATTTCCTATTCCATATATGTACCAATTTGTGGTAAACTCTGTGTAGTGTTTATTTTCCAAGCAAGACTAACATTCTGTTAGAAACACAAATCTGGACCCCAGAAAAAGAGACTTGTTTCATACACATGCATATCATAGAATCATAGAATCACTTGGGTTGGAAAAGACCTTTAAGATCATGGAGTCCAACCATTAACCCTACTCTGCCAAGTCCACTACTAAGCCATATCCCCAGGCACCACATCTAAACAGTTTTTAAACAGATCCAGGGATGGTGACTCAACCACCTCCCTGAATAGATATTCTCCTGTATGAAAAAATCTGTGCTCTAGTATATAGTGCAGTATCTCCACAAAATCACAAGAGGATACTTCCAGGACTACAAAAGACTCCTGTGATCATTTTTAGACAAGCAAATGCTTCCTAATTAGTATAATTTCTCAATTTTTTTCTCAATCTTAAAGAACACGTTTTTGTTGTCATATTACCTTAAGGCAATTTTTCTTTCAGTTTACCTTAAAAGCATCAACAATATTAGTATGCAACTAGTACTGGTGAATACTAACATGGTTGGTATGCAACTAAGTATCAAAACCACTTCCAAGAAAACCAAGGAGTTTTAGACAGGAGACTCAAAAAAAATGCAATTATTCAGAGCAAAATCATCTGCCCATTATATGCATTCTTGCTATAATCTGATATTTGTGGGTTTAATGAATGAAAGTTTGTGGTGAATCTTTTGCAAATTTGTTTACCAAACTTCTTCACTAAGCATTTGGTTCCAGCTTTTGAGTGAAAGATGAAATTAGCTTTACAGTTGGAGGATCAAATTGTTAGTTTGTTGTCTTGGTCATTTCATTCTCTGTGGGATAGATTTATACATGGTACAAATGGCAAACACACTACAGCATCTGCAAAATCCCACAGTTCTAGAAGTACACCATTGTATGGCTTGGCTTTACCTAGGCCTACCTACCAGGTTGGATAACAATGTTTCTACCTTCTCCATCTCACTTTATACTTATCTCTTCTCCAAATAAAAATAATTATCTAACAATATCAGGTCTGAAGAAGTTCAGGATGCAATTCTCCTCTACCCAAAAACCTGTCAAGGCTCCAAACACAAACACTGACTACTCAGTCTCTGTATAAGGACTTCACTAGTTGTAGATCTAACATCAAATCTCACTGCACAGATATATAAACTGAGTCCATTCGTTCTTTTGGAAAACTTACTTTCTGATGTGTACAAAACACAGAACATGAAAACAGCAAACAGTCAGAAATTCATTTGGGGTCTTTGAAAGGTGCAGATTTTATAAACTGGCAAATAGAATTCTTGAAAATTTTCTCAATAAACTCCCTCCTGCGGGAGGGTTGTGTTTTGAAACTGCACCATTAGTTATTTTTTATTAAAACCCTTAACAGCCCTGTTAAAAACTTAAACACTATCCCATCCTTGCATTTCAAAGGCACATGTATTCATTTTTAAATATATAAATAATGTCTGCCAGATATAGATGGCCTTTAATACCGTAAAGAATATGTGGTGTCTTTCTAGGGAATTGCAGTATGATTTTCCTCTATTTGAAGAACTCATTTCAAGCCCTTTATTTCTGCTTCATCTGCCAACTTCAGTCATTTCTGTTTAAGAATTTAATCTAAACATGAAGTATTTGAAAAAAATCTAGAAAAAGTGTGTTTAGCCAGTTTGAATGATAGTGTCTAGGGAAGAGAATGTCTTCCTATTTGTAACCATTTCTGAAAAGGACCTTCTCTGAATGATTTTCTCTCTTGCACAGACCTGATGTAGAATGAACTCTGAGTCTAAAATAACCACTGAGGAGGGATAAGAGAGGAATGTGAAAGATACAAATAGGGATTACTTAGAAAAGAGTCTACAGGATATTATTCACACTACTGTCACTGGAAACACAAACACTTCTCATTATCATTTTTTTATTCAGACATGGAGAAAGAGCAACCCTGAAACACAATGGATGCCTGGTGCCAAGGTCAGTAATCCAAACAAGAGATACACTGAGACCTAATGTCAGTGAAGGGCTTGGACACAGCCTCTGACAAATCAATCTCCAATATTGATCCATTTGGCAGAATTCAGCACAGAGGATCCTGGGAAGAGAAGCCTTCCCAACAGAACAGAAGGACATAAACTCTGCAAGAGACCATGTGAGATATCCTCTTCAAAATTTCAGCCTATGGATTTAACCTACAAAGGGAATGACCTGAGCTTACAGGGAATAGTGCAACCAATGTACTGACTTTTAAGAAACATACCAGGCTGGAGAGGTGGGCCCATGTCAACCTCATGAAGTTCAACAAGACCAAGTGCAAGGTCCTCCATCAGGGTCGGGGCAATCCCAAGCACCAATATAGGCTGGTCAGTGACTGGCTTGAGAGCAGCCCTGAAGAAAAGGA
>JAAGNO010013588.1:0-11652 GCA_033439905.1 Ceryle rudis | reverse complement strand
AACACTTGTGCTCTAGACCCTTCCCCAGCTTTGTTGCCCTTCTCTGGACATGCTCCAGCCCCTCAATGTCCTTCTTGCTTCAGCTCCTTCCCACTGGATCGGCAGAGACAACCTGTACCAAATCACTAAGTTTTGCTCATACAGTTACAGGATTTGTAGCAGAGTTTGGCACACTCAGATCAGTAAGACTAGAATTAAAGGAAGCATCATGCGATTTATGGGTTAGAAAAGTGGAAAAAAAAAAACAAACCAAAACAACACAACTTTGTTAGACCCAAGATGGCACTGAAGAAAAAAATGGTCAGATGTAAAGTTGGGTTTCAAACACTACCACTATGCTCCAACATTTTACTTGTCTTCTTCCCAAAGCCTGTATAAAGAGCTATTGGAATCTGGTTTCACCAGAAGCATTTGGGCTCCAGTTGTACAAGTTAGACATTAGCAGTAATTCAAACAGCATAATGAAGTCCTGGCTGTTCCAGGTTTCAAGCATATCACCCTGAGCCAACAAACGCCAAATTATTTCAGTCATGTCTACCGAGGGACTTTTGTCAGAGCATTCACATGCAAGGTGACAGCTATTTCAAATTATTTAAGTACACAGGGTTAAATGAGAGATGTTATCAACCCCTTGTAACTCATGGAATAAAACACCTTCTATCATATGGCTGATGCTCTCTTTATAAAAAGAGTACTTGATGAAGTAGATAAGCTTTAGTAGGTCCGTCACAACTACGATACTTTATTGATGTTCCAAGTGTAATGGTTACAAAAATGTAGTTCATTCTATTTTCAATAGTCAGAGGAACATATCAGCTGAAAAGTACCCTGGGACTGTAGAACAAGCAAATTTAAGAACAAATCCACTGTGAAGCAGCAATGTAAAAAAGAAGCATGGACCACTTTTGATCAAAAACTAAGTCAACATCAACTGTTCCTTCCTTGTTTATCAAAAAGGAGGCGAAGAAACGAGACAACTGGGGACCAAGTGCTTTGAGAAAGAATAAATCATCTGCCCTTGAACAAAACAGCACTTCAAAGAAAAGCAGAGATGATTAAGCCTTATATAATAATTAGCAGGCTCTATCTTTGGCCAATACCACACATACAATTCGTTAATGTTGCCTGAAAGAGAAGCAAGGAGGGAAGCAAAGAAGAGCCTGTTTATTTTCCAGCCCTCTTCTGGCATGCAAAACCAAAGTCAACAGAGGGAAACAAAGGGCAAATGGTATTTAAGAAACAAGTCCAGAAAAATTGTATTTCTGGTTATTAATCAATTTACACAGCGAGTCAAAAGAAACTAAAACATGGTTCAAGGAAAAGATGTCAGAAGTGAGGAGTCTCTGCCATAGACTTCTCCACCATAGCACTGGTCTCATTCACAACTCCATGGCAGCCTCTACCCAGCTCCTCAACTACATGTGCCCTTCTAAATGTACATCCAGCACCACCACCAAGCAGAGCTTCATCTCTGGCAGAGGAGCAGGAATTTAGGACTAAAGCCTCCCTGACCAAAACTTGACCCCCACATGCACACCCATCCCAGCAGACCCTTTCCAACATCACTAGTATACAACTATCAAAACAGCAGTTGAGAGCGACATCTCAGTTCCAAGATCTCCCTGTCTGTTTTCAAGTCAAGAAATACATCCCAGAATACTCGAAGAGCTAGTCCTCAAAAAGATCAACACCTGTTCACAAAGTTTTCTGAGAAAATAATTCTATAATGAGATCTCTAATCCAAATAGGCTAATATTAAATCATTAGCTATGAATCATCCACCTCCCTGACAGAATGTGACCTAAGATTTGCTGTTTAACAGTTTAAGTTCGTATCTCAAATAACTTTCTTATACCACTACTTAAAGCGCCAAGAGTTGCAGTAATGCCAGTGCACTTAACCACAATATTATCCACAACCATCCACTCCAGTTATAGGTAACACAACAAGCATTAGTGGAAGGATTCCTCACAAGCCAATTTACAATACAGATGTTCTTGAGTCAGTCTACAATTGCTTTTTCCATCTTAACTTCTCCTTTATTTCCTCAGCAAAACCTGCTATTTTTGTATAGTTATTCAGAACTTGGGCTAAAAAGGAAAGAAAATGCTTGTTTGGTTGGGGACGGTTTGCTTTTGGCATTATGGGAGGTGGGGTTTGTTTAGCTTTTGACAAATACTCAAATTTCTTATGACAGCTAATTATTTCCAACTACAGAGCAGTAAAATAGATTTTAACTAGTGGACAAACTCCAGTGGAAATGATTATGGCTCAAGGAAGGTGATTCTCACTTTCTACTCCACTCTGGTGAGACCCTCCCCTGCAAGTGCTGGGTCCAGCTCCGGAGTCCTCAGCACAGGAGCCACCGCAACGATGCAAGGGCTGGAACCCCTCTGCTGTGAGGCCAGGCTGAGAGAGTTGGGGTTGTTCAGCCTGAAGAAGGCTCTGGGGAGACCTTCCTGCTGTCTTTCAGTACTTAAAGGGGCCTACAGGAAAGATGGGGAGATTTTCTTTATCAGGAGTGTAGTGATAGAATAGGAGTGATTGTTTTAAACTAAAAGAGGGAGATTTCACCTGGAGAGAAGGAAGAAATATTTTACACTGAGGGTGGTGAGACCCTGGCCCAGGTTGCCCAGAGAGGTGGCAGATGCCCTATCCCTGGAACCATTCCAGATGACATTGGCTGGGGGGCTCTGAGCAACCTGCTCTGGTTGCAGATGTCCCTGCTCCCTGCAGAGGAGTTGGATGATATGACCTTGAAAGGTCCCTTCCAACCCAAACCATACTGTGATTCTATATTCTGCCTCCAAGGATGCCCAGTTAAACCTGATCAAGCTACTTTATTTTCTTCCAGCACTAAACATACCATGCTATCACCCCACCGTTGAATGGCTGTTGTGTTCCACCCTCAGCTTGTATTTTAGTAGTACAATATCACACACACACACTGCAAAACCATTCAGCTCTCCCCTACAATCATTCCTCTTACCTGTGTTGACTGGATCACCGTAAGATCATTAATGTAGCAAAATCCTGCTCCCATAGCAGAGCGAAGCCCAGCAGTCCCAAAGGTGAGCCTGCAGCAGAGACGATCCCGTAACTCTTTATGCTTTCCATTCTGTAACAGGTTTTCAATCTGTTCTTTCGTTTTTTGGTTCTGCAAAAGAAGGTTAAGGTCTTCATTTAGTTCTTGCAATCAGGATCCAAACTCTATGCTCATGGTTTTTAAATAATTCCTAGTTCTGCAGTGCAACAAGTTCTTCCTATTCCATGAAATGCCCGTCTCGCATTCATTCCAACTCTCATTTGTATTGTGTAATCTTTTCTGCATCATCCTTATTTATTAAAGATTCAAGAGCTGCCATCCATCTGCTGATGTGTTTTCCTCGTCATTAATACACCTCCCAGCTACCTAAGGCCTCCAAGAGAGGACCGCAAACTTTAGAACAGTTTCTTCCAAGGCAAGTAGCATAAGTTAATTCTTGATCTGTGCTGCTAGAAAATAGACCCAAATCCTCACTTCAAAGCAGTTATTTCCTTCCTCCCCATCCGCAGGATCTGTAAACAGGCACTGTAAAATAAAGCTGACATCATGAACCCAACTTGTCTTTTCGAGTTACATTCTTCATCGTTAGTAAGGCAAATGCAAGAGTCAGAGCCCTTGTTCATCAAAAAACTGTCAAATAAAGATGGGTATTTCTGGGAGTAAACCTTAACTGGTTTTGACACTTTCTCTGCTTAATATAACACTGGATATAAAGGGGTTGGGGGAAAAAAAACCCCAAACAACCAAGTGCTACTCTTGAAGCTAAGTCTCACATGCATCATTATAACCACTACTATTACTAATCTCCAAATGTAGATCTTGAACTTTCTTTAGGAGGATCTCAAGAATTTTGTCAGTAAAACCTAGAGAATTAAAACAAAACTTTTCCAGTTACTTAAAAGAATTTAGAAAGAATGCAATCTACACACAGTACATGATACATCCACTGAACAAAAGATTCATACAATAGATCATAGAATTGTTTTGATTGGAAGGGATGTTTAAGATCATCAAGTCCAACCGTTAACCCAGCACTGCCAGGTCACCACTAAACCATGGCCCTCAGCACCACATCTCCATGGCTTTGAAACCCCTCCAGGGATGGGGACTCCACCACTGCCCTTAGCTTTCTGAAGAGAAAAACAATTCAAATATCAACAGTCTTACAATTCATACAGAAGAGCCAGAGACATTCTCCTCTTCTGGTATTACTGTCAGTGATTGTTACACCACTTCACCTCCACTTGAACAGCTTGTTTCAACAAAAAGCTCCCTGAGGTTCTGAGATGGTGTTTGTATGGTGCATATCACAGCGGGGACCTGCTGCTTGGCAGCCCTGCTGGTACCTGAAAGAGGCAGTACCTGGTCAGACCAAAGGGTTTGTGAGTCCAGCACCCTGACAGCAACTGTCACCAGATGCCTAGAAAATGGCACAAGGACACCAAAACCACGTCAGGAAGTCAAAGATGCAAAGTGATGTCAGTGTTTCCTACATAAGAAGTTCTTGATTGCACGGGAAGGCTCTTTGTCCCAGTAAAAGGGATACAAACACCAACCAAGTCAGGACAGAACATTTTACAAACAAATCTGTTGCCATCCCATGCCTTTATCATCTTAAACCCACAACTAAAATGAGTAGCAAACTGACAAGGAAAAGGTTTGGCAAAATAGAATCAGAGAATGATTTGTGTTTGAAGGGATCTTTCAAAGTCAGCTAGTCCAACCCCCCTGTAGGGAGCAGGGACATCTGCAACTAGAGCAGGTTGCTCAGAGACCAAACCAACCTCACCTGGAATGTTTCCACGGATGGGGCATCTACGACCTCTCTGGGTGGCCAGGGTCTCACCACCCTCAGCATAAAGCATTTCTTCCTTCTCTCCAGTCTCAATCTCCCCTCTTTTGGCTTAAAGTCATCACCCTGTGTCCCGTCACAACAGGCCCTGCTAAAAAGTCTGTCCCCATCTTTCTGACAGGCTCACTGAAGTACTGAAAGGCTCCAAGAAGGTCTCCCTGGAGCCTTCTCTTCTCCAGGCTGAATAAGCCCAACTCTCTCAGCCTGGTCTCACAGCTGAGGGGTTCCAGCCCTTGCATCATTTTTGTGGCCTTCTTTGGACCAGTAACAGAACTTTGTACCTCTGACCAGTAGGAAGCAATTACCCTGACTTGAAACCCACTCTGTTTTCTACAGTCATTGCAACTAGGAAATAATGTGTCATTTCCTTGTATAGAGAACACACCTACTCCCATTCATACTTCAGCTGAGGGAGCGATTATACACCTCTGAAAAGCTTAATTCAAGTATTTGCCTTAGGAAATGCTACAATTCTGTCAGTTTTCAAGTCATCCCTATGCAGCACAGAGTATGTTATGCAGCCGGATGGATAAGAAACACCGATTATTGCAATCCCCCACTGTTCATTCAGTATTTTCCTAAACTTTCATCACTGTTAAAGCTCCAAATTTCCAAGCATACAAAATGCACAGACACACACATTATTTGTTCATGATAGTTATTCTGCAATCTCAACTAATACTGAGGCTAAGAAACAACAGGAGGAAAAAGAAAACTTTGATATATTATTACCTATGATGATTAGGCCAGCAGCTCAAGGGAAGTTCTTCTCCCAGTCTACTCTGCCCTAGGGACACCACCTGTGGAGAACTGTGTCCAATTCTGGGCTCCCCAGGTCAAGAGAGACAAGGAACTACTAGAGAGAGAGCATCCAGCGAAGGCTGCAAAGATGCTGAGGGGACTGGAGCTTCTCTGTGCTGAGGAAAGGCTGAGAGCCCTGGGGCTGTTTAGCCTGGAGAAGAGAAGGCTGAGAGGGGATCTTCTTGATGCTGGTCCACAGCTAAAGGGTGGAGGTCAAGAGGATGGGGCCAGACTCTTGTCAGTGGTGCCCAGCAACAGGACAAGGGGCAACAGACACACACTGGAACCCAGGAGATTCCATCTGAATAGAAGGAAATATTTCTTTGTTGTGAGTGTGACAGAGCCTGGCCCAGGCTGCCCAGAGAGGCTGTGGAGTTGTATCCTCTGGAGAAATTCCAAGCCTGCCTGGACACTATCCTGAGCAACCTGCTCTGGTGACCCTGCTGGAATATTATGATTAGAGTTATATAGTCACAGTAATACCAACCACACTACCTTGGACATGCCTGAGGAGACTTGGGAGCAAGTGAAAGAAGGGAAGTCCAGTCTGACAAAGAAAAACGACAGAAGAATATTGACATCTGTCCTTGTACAACATGTACTAACAGGGAACGATTCACCCAGAAGATGCTGTTTTGAGAGAAGTGGATGAATAAATACCCACATGTTATAACACAGGGATTTTGAAGGCTCTGTAAATCCATTTGGTCGTCAAGAAACCTAGCTTGTCTCCTGACATCCAGTTTGGACATACTTCACAGCTCCTACTAACACAGTGCAACCCAGCCAGCTTTACTAACACCACAGACAGTGTCAAAGGCAATCACTAAGCAAATAGAAAAAAATAAAATATACTCCAGCTGTATAATAGGACAGCTCAGGCTACACAAGGGCTTCTCTAGAACAGCGTTGCTCCAAACAGGGTCCTGCAGAAGGGTTAAAAAAGGCAAACAGGATCTGGAAGAGAAGGGTGAAACACCCCTGACATTTAAAACAGAGGTCAGCCAGCTTCAGCTCCGTGGGGAAACATGCTCTGCACAGAGGGAAGATCTTCAAGAGGATCTAAAAAATGCTGAGAAAAAGGCAATGATATTTTGATTAGGGGGGAAAAATTAATAATAAAAAAATCAATAAAACCTGCTGAAAATTTTGAAACTATTTCTGCAGCTTGGTAACAGGCCTAACACTGTCAGGATGAGACATGTGAACTTCAAATAAATTTTCATTTCTTTGCGCCTTACAATCGGAAGGCAAACCATTGCTGTTCAGGCTTTCAAGTGGCTGTGCAACCAAAACTAACCATTAGTCACAACCCAGCTAAAAAAAAAGGCCCAAAAATAAAATAAAAACAATGGGTCACAACAATTATTAAATCCCAGAAGTGAAAGCTCCTCTTTTAGCTGTTTACAGGCAGTCACCCAGAAAATAAATGGCTAATCTGAGAAAAGTGCCTGAGGTGAGAGTACATGAAAACCTCATTTCATACTATCATACTCAGTGCGTAATGCTGCTCTAAAACAAGGTTCTTAAATTACACAGCATCTTTAACAGCTTTTTAGGACATGCTGCATTGCTTGCCTGCAAAAACAGAGTAACTTTTGGTCAGTTACATGGTTTATGGTCTGAAGTTGTGCAAAAGGGAGGCAAGTCTTCCCTGGAGCAATAGCACAAACATTTACTTTACAAATGGATTAATGTGTGGTTTTGACTGAAGCTACCTGTTCCTAAGGAACAGAAATAAGTCAGCCAAAATAGCATCCAAATAACATTTTCTTTTGCTCAGGTCATACTCAGCTAAAATTTCTTCCGATCAGAAAAGAAGAAAGGAGGAGAAAAAAATAGTTACAAACTAAAGAAGAAAATCTCAAAGCTTTCCACGGATGATCTGAAACTCCTGGGGCAGCAGAAAGGAGTTGTACAAGACGTGGTATCAGCTCAGAGATGGTGATGATCTGCCGCCCTACACTCTGGGTTACACATTCAATACCATTAAAAGACTGACCTCAAGACAGCTCTTGTCAAAACTGTCCATAGTAGAATCCTCACCTCTGTTTACTGTTTCCTGCTTTTCTTTTTTTTCCCCCCTCAAAGTTGGAGCTTCAAAGCCTGTGGACCAGTTCAGCTTCTTGCAATGTACTGCTGGGGTCTGAACACCACTGACCATGCTCAACTGGGAATTTCAAAAGGTGCAGCACTCGGGGTGGGTAAAAGGCAACAAAGGCTGCCACTGGTGACATTTAAGCTATTGCAGATTCTCAAAAACCAGGTTTTTGCTGTTTCGCTTTACAGTAATGAAATGAAGTAACAGATCTGAAAGTTTCACAGCAGCTCTTGTGAAGGTTCATTTTTCAAAGCAGGCCAGTTGGAACGCTCAAACACACAAGAGACTGGAACATTGGAGACCAGTGTGATGAAGAATCTGGTTTGGGTTGGAAGGGACCTTCAAGATCTTCTCGTTCCAACCCCACTGCCAGGTTGGAACCCCACTCCCACTATACCAGGTTACTCAGAACCTCATCCAACCAGGCCTTGAACACATCCAGTGATTGAGCATCAACAACCACACAGAATGTCTTTGGTTGGAAGAGACCTTCAAGATCATCTAGTCCAACCTTGAACCCAACACTGCAAGCTCACCACTAAACCATGTCTCTCAACACCAGGTTCACATGCCATTTAAATGCCTCCAGGGATGGTAACTCCACCACTGCCCTGGGCAGACCATTCCAATGTTTGATAACCCTTTCAGTGTAGAAATGTTTCCTACTATCCAGCCTATCCTCCCTGACGCAGCTTGCATCCACTCCCTCTGGTCCTGTCACATGTCACCAGGGAGAAGAGGCTGTCCCCCTCCTCGCTCCAACCTCCTTTCAGGTAGTTGTAGAGAGCAAGAAGGTCTCCCCTCAGCCTCCTCTTCTCCAGACTAAACAACCCCAATTCCCTCAGCCTCTCCTCGTAGGACTTGTGCTCTAGGCCCTTCACAAGTCTCGTTGCCCTTTTCTGGACTCTCTTCAGCACTTCTGTGTCCTTCTTGGAGTGAGTGGCCCAGAACTGAACACAATATTCAAGGTGTGGCCTCAGCAGTGCCCAGTACAGGGGGACGATCACCTCCCCATTCCTGCTGGCCACAGTGTTTCTAATACAAGCCAGGATGCCCTTGGTCTTGGCCACCTGTGTGCACTGCTGACTCATATTTAGTCAGCTATCAATCAATACCCCCAGGTCCTTTTCCAACTTGCAGCTTTCCAACCACACATCCCCAAGTCTGTAGCTTGCCATGGGGTTGTTATGACCCAAGTGCAGGGCCTGGCACTTGGCCTTGTTGAACCCCATGCAATTAACCTTGGCCCACTGATCTAACCTGTCTAGGTCTCACTGTAAACCTTCCCTACCCTGTAGAAGATCGACACACCCACCTAGCTTGGTGTCATCTGCAAATCTACCGAGGGTACACTCAATCCCCTCATACAGATCATTAATAAAGATATTAAGGAGAACAGGTCCCAGTACTAAACCCCGGGGAACACCACTTGTGACTGGACACCAGCCAGATTTAGCTCTGTTCACTACCACTCTTTCAGCGGGGCCATCCAGAGGTTTTTTTTATTCAGTGCAGAGTGTATTTATCCAAGCCTTGTGCCGTAAGTTTCTGAAGGAGAAACCTGGGCAACCTGTGCTAGTGTCTCACCACCCTCACAGTAAAGAGCTTCCTAATTTCTAATTTAAATCTTCCCTCTTCCAGTTTGAGGCCATGACCTCTCATCCTATCACTACAAGCCCTTATAAGAAGTCCCTTGCCAGCGTTCTTAGAGGCCCCCTTCAGATACAGGAAGTTTGCAGTAAGATGTCCCTGGAGCCTTCTCTTCTCCAGGATGAACAAGACCAACTCTCTCAGCCTGGCCTCCCAGCAGAGGGGTTCCAGCCCTCCCAGCATTGCTGGGGCCTCCTCTGGCCCTGCTCCAACAGGTCCCTGTCTCTCCTGTGCTGAGGACTCCAGAGCTGGACCCAGCAATGTGGGGGGGGGTGTGTCTCACCAGAGCGGAGCAGAGGGGCAGAATTACCTCCCTCAACCTGCTGCTCATGCTTCTCTTGACACAGGGTGGGATGTGGTTGGGGCTTTCTGGGCTGCACTTGCACACTGGTGGATCACACTGAGCTTTTCATAAACCAGCACCCTCAAGTCTTTCTCCTAAGGACTACTCTCTAGCCCTACTCCATCCAGCCTGTATTTGTGCTTGGGATCACCCTGGTTGAGGTGCAGGAGAGGTCTATTTTGCCTTGACTCAAAGTGCATTTTCTGCAGTCACCAGTATCCCTGCACTGTCACTCTCTCACCAACATGAATGTTCCTTTTACATGAAGCACAGGCACTAATGCCAGACTAGTTGAGCTCTGCAGCCTCCCAGGGCGTTTCTCAATCCTGAAGACATATCCTCAATCCCACCTCAGGGTGCTGCTACTGGACGCTGAGCTGAAATCTCACTGGCAGCTTTCAGTAGCTCACTGATGTATTCAAAACTAACTAGAAGGGGTCACTACTTAGAAAAGAATTCCTGCAGCTCTCAAAGCAAGCGAGGCAGCAGCACAGTGCGAGCACCAAACGTGATTAGCTTAGACACACAAACCCTTGATGACTGAAGTGCCAGCTCTTGACCGCTGCCCGGATCAGTCTGTCTGTCAGCTCTGATCATCCCAACACAGAAGCCGAGCATAAGCAAGAGAAGTTCCGTAGAGATTATCAATTACAGTGTTTGCACAGTAGTTTTAATAGCCAAAAAATAAAAAAAAATGATGCCAGGCTGCCTAAAGCTTTCTGTCTTCAGGAGAAATAAATTAGGCCGGTCCATACAGAAGTTGATGAATTCCTTAATAAAAGCAAAGCTCTGAGATATCCTTATCTCCCTGACAGTTCTGACAAAACAACTCAAATTCTTCTTAGGGATCTAGTGATGGGAAGAGCTCACAGAATTTAGTACTTGGTCAAAAGTCAAACAGTATGTGGCTGTCAATGATATGAAAACAGCATTTATTCCAGTACACACCAAACCTGCTCAGTCTGACAATCAAGGCAGTCAGGCAGAGCGGCTGAAGGATTCATGAACATTAGAGCAGCTCAATGAACTGGACAGGCTGGGGAGCTGGGAGGAACCTCTTGAAGTGCAGCAATGGCAAGTGTAGGGTCCTGCACCTGGGGAAGAATAAGCCTCCTCCACCACTACAGGTGAGGGCATGACCTACTGGAAAGCAGCTCCACAGAGAAGGACCTGGGAGACCTGGGCAACAAGTTGCCTATAAGCCAGCAATGGGCTCTCATGACCAAGACAACCAATGGTGTTCTGAGGTGCATGAAGGCGGCCCTGCCTCCCCACGCCTTCCTGCCTCCTTCACACGTGTGACAATTGTCCACCAGACTTGGGCATAAGGGTTTTGGACTCCTCTGTTACACTGTGTTTGCAGATTGTCTGGGCTAGGCACACCTTAAAAACATGGAAGCCTACGAAAAAGCTTCCTTTTCAGTCACACAAAGCTTGGAACTCGGACTTGGTGGCAGTGCAGTTACTGTGTTTCAGATGTAGTTGAGAACTGTTTTCTCCTTTGACATGTTCTTTTTGTCCCCTTGGGATGACAGAGAATTGCAGCAGTGCTAAAATCTAACGGAATCCTCCCAGAAGAGTGCTCTCCATTGGATCAGTGTACTTACCCAGCACTGGGCGAGCCAGAGCTCCCCTCTCTTTGCTTCAGTTCAAGAAGGGTGTTGGGTCCAGCACCTGGGGACCAATCACTCCCTCCATCAGTACAGGCAAGAAGGTGACCTGCTGGGAAGCAGCTGTGCTGAGAAGGACCTGGGAGTCCCTGTAGACAACAAGTTGCCCATAAGCCAGCAGTGGGCCCTGGTGGCCAAGAAGGCCAGTGGTGTCCTGGGGTGCATGAAGAAGAGTGTGGCCAGCAGGTC
>JAAGNO010013587.1:153002-169073 GCA_033439905.1 Ceryle rudis | reverse complement strand
TTTTAATATTATTTTTCATGTTTATTTTTGCTATTATTGGGAGTGGAAGTGAGGGGAGTGGAAGTGAGGGGTTGGGAAGTATGTGTGCCTATAGGTGTGCTTATACCACAAGTAAGCCACAGGAGAAAAGGGTTCAAAACATCAGAGTCCAGAGTTCAAAAACGTAGTGACCATTTTTTTCTCTGTAATTGCAGTTTACTGCTTTATGGTGTGTTTTCCCCATGTTTTGTTGGTTTGTTTTGGTTTTTTTTGTGTGTGTGTGGTTTTGTTTGTTTGTTTTGTCTGTGTTTTTTTTGTGTTTGTTTTGTTTTTTAAAAAGGCATTTTTTTATTACGTATTGCAAATTCACATCATCAAAAACTGCAAAAGGATCCACTTTCCCACTTGTCCTCCTGCTGCCAGAGGACTTACCTTGCTGTTGACAGATAATTCCACACAGATCCTTGCTTTGACACTTGTCAAATGGCAGCTAATGTAGAATCATTTGCTGGTTTTTGGTAATTATGGAGCTACTCAGTTGCTGAATTGTAGAAAAATAATCCTGCACACAAATTTTTTAAGGTTTTCCAGTCTAAAGTGATATAGGGCTTTGACAGCTGCCAATACCCTGAAAAGAGAAGGCAGGTTGTAAATGAAAATTCTGAACAGCGCGTTAGCAGATTATTTATAAAATAGATGTAAAAAAAGAGGAAAAAAAATGTCCTGTGTATTTATCTACCTAATACACCACTTTGATTCAAATTCATGTTTAGTAAGCAGCGTGTTTGCCATTTACAGACCTCAAAGTGGCCTTATGTTTTTATCACTCTGCATGACCCTTCAATTCTCAGAGAAAGATGTTGAGGCTGGAATAGAGTTCAACCTGAGCTCTGTTTCATTCCCAGAATGACCTCCAAATGTTCCTGGTCTTCCTCCTCACTGAAGAAACTCAGCATTGCGAGGACAGCTTGGCTAGAAACAGGTTTCCAGGGACACTGTTGTGGTTTAACTACTGCACGCCGTTTTTACAAAAATACTACTGGATTTGTGCTGTTGTACCAGCCCTGCCAGAAAGCTCTGTTTGCTGCAATGGACGTGCTGCTAGGGCTAACTATTGTGATGAAACAGAAACTACAACGACAGTTAATGCTTTTTAAAAATTCATTTAAGTTAAAAATTTCTGAATTATTTTGAGGGACAGGCAGTAGAAGAGAGGAATGTTTCTGTGAGTACCATTAATTTGGTCCTTTCCACCGGTTTATTTATTGTTGGCAAGGAACTGTAGGCTGAAATCAGTTAATCACTTTCTGATCAAGATTTTCAAACTGATGGCAGTCAATCTCATGCCTTTTCATATTTTTCTGCATGTCATCCGGACTTAGCTCTTGTAACACAGGATGGTGCTTTGCCATTGATGGTCACTGCCCATTTGGTATCATTTCCTAACATTTTTAGCCCTTTCTATTGAAAAACATCATCAGAGACTAACAAAAATCAACCCCTGATACTATGTTGCAGATACTGGAAAATGTAAAAGCACCTTAACTGAAGCTCATTGAAGTTTACATCCATTTTTAAAAAGGGTAGAAGGGAGAACCCTGGGAACTACCGACCTGTCAGCCTCACCTCTGTGCCTGGGAAAATCATGGAGCAGATTCTCCTAGAAGCTCTGATAAGGCACATGGAGGACAGGGAGGTGACCAAGGACAGCCAGCATGGCTTCACTAAGAGGAAATCCTGCCTGACAAACCTAGTGGCTTTCTATAGTGGAGTGGCTACATCAGTGGACAAGGGAATAGCAATGGATGTGATCTGTCTGGACTTCTGCAAGGCCTTTGACATGGACCCCCACAACATCCTCCTTGAGGTAGGTATTTGATGCATAGACTGTTCAGTGGATATGAAGTTGGCTTGATGGTCGCATCGAGAGGGTAGTGGTCAGTGGCTCAAAGTCCTGATGGAGACTGGTGACAAGTGGTGTCCCTCAGGGGTCCATATTGGGACCAAAACTGTTTAATATTTTCATCAGTAATATAGACAGCAGAATTGAGTGCACCATCAGCAAGTTTGCAGATGACACCAAGCCAAGTGGTGCGGTCGATATACCAGTGGGATGGGATGTCATCCAGAGGGACCTGGACAAGCTGGAGAAGTGGGATGTGGTGAACAGTTTCAACAAGACCAAGTGCAGGTTCCGGCACCTGTGTCAGAACAATACTCATTATCAATACAAGCTGGAGGATGAGTTGATAGAAAGTAGCCCCACGGAAAAGGACTTGAGGGTTCTGGTGGACAAGCTGAACATGAGCCAACAATGTGCACTTGCAGCCCAAAAAACCAATCACATTGTGAGCCGCATCAAAAGAAGTGTGGCCAGCAGATCAAGAGAGATGATTCTACCGCTCTACTCTGCTCCGGTCAGACCTCACCTGAATACTGCATCAATCTTTGGAGCCCTCAACACAGGAAGGATATGGACCTGATGGATCGGGTCCAGAGGAGGACCACAAAAATGATCAGAGGGCTGGAACCACCTCTCCTATGAGGACAGGCTGAGGGATTTGGGGTTGTTCAGCCTGGAGAAGAGAAGGTTCCAGGGAGACCTTGTATTGGCCTTCCAGTACCTGAAGGGGCCCTACAAGAAAGCTAGAGAGGGACTGTTTGCATGTAGTGATAGGACAAGGGTTGTGTTTTTTTTTTTTTTAAGTTTTAAGCTAGAGAAGGGTAGATTTAGATTGGACATTAGGAAGAAGTTTTTTACTATGAGGGTAGTGGAACACTGGAACAGCTTGCCTGGGGTGGTGGTGGAGGTCCCATCCATGAAGACATTCAAGGTCAGGCTTGATGAAGCTCTGAGCAACCTGATGTAGTTGAGGATGTCCCTGCTTGCTGCAGGGGGTTTGGACTAGGTGACCTTTAGAGGTCCCTCCCAATGCAAGGCATTCTATGATTCTGTAAGTTTGGGGAGGAAAGGAGTATTTCTGGTGGTTTCGAGGAACTTTGCATTAGGCTTACTTGAAAGTATTCAAGCGCTCCATAAGATCTTGTGGTCATTTGAGTCAATTGTAAGGGACAGAGACTTCAATGCATTTCACCTGCTCAGCAAGTGTTGGAGATTGCTTTGTTGTACTTATTTTGCTGAAGACAATAGCTAAAGAGAAATTCTCCTTCCTCAATATGTCAACTCTCTTCCTCAGATTAGGGAGGAAAGCTTTTTTCAGTGTGCTTCAGTAGTGCTCTAGGAATAGCTGCCTGTTCTATAGATGTTGCTTACAAAGATGATCTTTGGGTCAGGAAAGAGTTACAGAGAAATGTGTCAAAATATAGTTGATGTGTGCATAAGACCTGTTATTTAAAAGTCCTCTAAAAGAAAGGGGAAACCTGATACTCAAGAGCTTTGAAAAGAATGAACTATACCAGGTAAAGTTTTCCTTCTGTGTTTTTTTTTTTGGTTTGTAACATTGCTGGAAGGGCTAAATGATTTTTACCACATTGTTAACATTTAACTGGCATTAATTATTTTTCTTTTTTACAGCCATGTAAACCTTGTGATTATAGGTGAGACTATGATGTTCGTAGAGCTACTTCTGTTCCTTGAGCTGTATTTATGCTGCTTATGGAAGCAACGTAAGTTGTTAATAAACACTATTTAATAAGTATATGGAAATTAACAGAATAGGACTTGTAAAATAACAAAAATCAAAGAAAGAAATTTTTGGAAGCACCTATAAGAGTCAATATCTGTCAGAAGCCTTTGAGAATTTTAGCATCAGTGTTAGCAGTGGTGAATATGAGTAGTTTGGAATTACAGCTAATGGACAAGTTGATCATAAAGAAGTGGTATGATAACTAACGTTAGTTCCAAAACAGTGAAGTCCAAGTTGTTTTCTGCTGTGGGGAAAAAATAAATATTCAATATTGGACATATTTTACATCTTGTGACAAAAAAAATATCCCACCCTGCTGAAAATGTAGTTTCTCATGTGACTAGTCTGGGAAAAAGGCCAGTGACACATGACTTTCCTCTTAACATGAAAATATACTGAAGCTTGCAGAGAAGAATATTTACAGTGCATTTGGAAAGGCAGTGGACATCTGTTAAGATGGATTTGAGGGAACTAAGTTGTTCCATGACAGATTTCCATTATGACTTTGTGTAAGTTTTCCAGCACTGGAAGGTTTTGGGTTTTGTTAACTTGTTTAAGCCTTTGAACGGTTTGGTTGGTTGGTTTTTTTTGTTTGTTTGTTTGGGTTTTTTGTTTCTTTGGTTGGTTTTGTTTGTTTGGGTTTTTTTTGATTGTGTTTTTTGTGGGGTTTTTTGGTATTATGATTCTTTGGAAATATACCTGGTTACATGCAGCCCAGAATTCAAAATAAGTGTAGAGGCAATCAGGTGGTCACCTTATAATATGTATGACTGTGTTCACTTTCAGTTGAGTAAAAATATCACAGAGCAGTGTTGACCTCAGGTATGCTGTTGATGAGTACCATAGTTGTGTACCTCCTTTTCCATCTTCTCAAGATGTGAGGGGAGGTTTAAGAAATTAAAGTACAAGCTTTGAAGCTGGCATACATAGATTCATATTTAACAACTTTTGAGCTGTCACAGTGCTATATAATCTTAAACATTTTCAAACTGCTTTAATTAAACCCAGTATCAGATTTTATTTTAAATCTGTACTGATTTCTATGTGAGGGCCAATGGTAAATGATTTTGGGTACCCCATCTATGTAGTTCCTGTTCCACAGCCATTCTGCAGTGTCCTGTTCCAGGGCTGCTGGGAGTGGTATGGTTAATTCCCCATGTCCTCTAAACTATCTGAATCAGCTCCATCTGTTGGACAATGTCCCACTTTGTCCTCAGTACCCATCCCTGGAACTGGATCTATCTCCTGTGCAGTTCTTTCTCATTTTTGTAATTACTTACCAAATATATTAACACGTTATGGCCTGATGCAGACCATTGCGTGCAATATATCACTTCCTGTCAAAGTTTCTTAATTAGCCACAGCACTAGTAAATGTTCTAGGTACTCTGGAATCAAAAGCATGATAGAAGTAAAGTTTCCAAGGAATAAACACCATAGGGTTTTTTTATGTTGTTGGAATGCATTTAAAATAATGAGCAAAAACTCAAGAGGCTGAAGTGTCAGCTCTCCAGTCTTCCTGCACAGTAAGTTTTGCCCCGAATTGCATAAAGGCCTTGTACAGAATCATCCTCTGCCTCATAGAAGTGTTGTATAATACTCACCATGCAGAAGGGCTTTCTGAAGTGCTTTGGACAGTGTCTACACAGAATTGGCATAGAAGAAATGAATGTGCTTGAGGATTCTGGTGCTTTTCTTTTGAAGTTGAAGCTGTATTATGGAGCTGTTTAGGGAATCACAAGAAAGATCTATGAAGTAAGATCAAGAGAATTTTTCATTTCATAAAGCTTTTTACTAATTTCCTGAGTTTTGTTGATACTCCACAGCCTATGTAATAGGTGTATCTTACACTTTCTGCTGCTAGCTTAGAGGGGCAGCAAAACAGAGCAGAGTTTTCCATGCTTGTCCTGAATTGAGGGGGAAACTGGTAACCTCAGCAGAGAGAGAGGACAGACTGAATTCTCTTCCTTTCTAGAGCCTTTTTTCGTCAAGTTATCCTGGAGATAGACTGTCTGGGAACATCAGTTTCACTAGTGTTACATTCACCTTTCTGAAAAAAAAAAAAAAGGAATATGCCGCGTTATGCAATAAGATTAGAAACCAAATATAAACTCTGTAACTCTCCCCATGACCCTAGAGAGGTGGTCCAACTCTTTCATGTGTATGTACATAAAGCACACATTTTTAAAATGTGTGATTATCTCACAGCCTATTTGGTTCTCCTGCACTGTATTCCCACTGCTTTTAGTGTCTGTTTCAAACACAAGTAACCTATGAGAAAAATGTAGTAACATGCTTTAAATTCTACATGCTAGAGAGGGAAGTGCTTGTTAAAAGTCCATTAGAGAAAGTGATATTTTGAAAAAAAACTTTTTTACACTGAGGACAGTTGCATTTAACTTCATAATAAACTGCCTGGATACTACTTCTCTAGGTTATATAGACTCCAAATAGCTATTTTGATTACTGGAAATAATACAGACTCAAACCTTATGGTAGCAAGAGGCTGGGAACACACAGAAACAGACTTCATAAAAAAGCCATGAAAAATAAACTACAAAAAGCAAAACATTGGTGGTTTAAAATGCTGAAATGTTGAGAAATAACTTTTTTAACTACTTTTAACATGTAGCAGATCCCCAGCTTGTTAGAAATGGGGTGTTGGTACAGCAGGGAGTTTTAGGAAAGCTGCAGTCACTTTTCTCTCTTGTGGTAACATATGCCTATGTTGTACTGCACCTCGTTTAGCACTGGCTGTTCAGAGTGACCTAACCCAATAACTGTTCTGCACGTCGCTGTCAGTGTGTGTTAATAGGAATGGAGGGTGCTCAGTGCAACTGAAAGTCCTTTCTGTTTGACGAAGACGAGGTAAATACCACTGGTAAGGTGATCTCTGCCAATCATCAAAACAAAAACCAGTAGACACAACCAAAACAAATAGACCCCTGTGCAGAAAATACTTTTAGACAAGAGTTGTTCATGTCCACTCCTAGTGATATTAACTGTTGCAATCCAGAGGAACAGAGCTGATATGAAATCCTACCTGAAGGACCTGAGCCTGCACTGTGTTCTCAAACAGGTATTCCTCTGACCCATGAGGCTGACAAAGCCTGTGTTCCTATGAGTTTGCATTACTATTCTTAGGTTTAAAAAAGTAAGTTAGGTTTTCTGCTATCTTCACACATAACTTGGAAATTTTCTTCTATTTCTCAATACAATCCATCTCCTGCTGTGCTTTTGCTGTGATACACAGACTCCCATATTCTGTAGAAACTGGCCAACAGAATGAAAAGTTATGAGGTGAACCCTAGTCTTCTCTCTAAACAGCCACCTGTTTTATAAGTCATGGAACTTTGTTGAGGCTGTTTCCATCTGAATTTTGGATGAAATTAGCCAATACATTCAAAAGCTTTATGGGAGGAAAACGAAGGCTGCAGGGACTGGGAGGTCTAGTCTGACATTGCTGGAAAGCCACCCAAATCATATATATCAAACTGTTCTTTACAGTTTAAACTTTGACTTTAGAACTACGGTAAAAGAATAAGATCTATTGAAGATCTATTGAAGCACCATGTACTGTATGAATACCAGCAATCTTTATTTTTGACATTCCTAATACAGAAGCAAAACAATGCAAGTTGTTGGCAGTATCTCAGAACAAGTCTGGGCTTTTTTTCTTTTTTTCCTGTTTAGGATGTATTATGGAGAGATATTTTACCTCTGCCTGCAGCAGGGAACAATGCTTCCTAACAGGTAAGTCTGGGTTTCAAGACTTGGGTGAAGCAATGCTTTGGACTACATATAGACTATGTTTCTGGGACAAAAGTGTGATTATAAAACTGGAACGGAGACAAACAAGTAAGTACCACATGTTTTAAAATGATCTTAGATTGTGTCTTATTAAGGACTTCTAGTTTTATTTAAATAATTAAGTTTAGAAAGCCTCTCAAATCTAATCCTGGAGCCTGCTAATGTAGGCACCAGCCTTCCTAGTCATACTGATGAGACTGAATGCTGTGACTGTTGAATAGATAGACTGCAGGGATGTTCTCAGATCCTGTAAACACTTTCTGATGGATGGGCTATATTTAAGGGCTTGATTTTGTCATTTGTATAATGCCTGTCCTGCACAACTTATCCTACCTCTATGATAAGCTTCCCTCAGCCTTCTGCTGTTTCCCATTTGCACTCTAGAACCCTCACCTCTATCCCAGGCCATATGGAAAAAATGGAGTTTGATCTTGCCTGTGTTCATGGAGGCTTTTCACAGAAAGGTCCTGCTGGCTCCTTTCATAAAAACTGGTCTTAGGGGGGTGGAGTGGTGGATTTAAATACCTAAATCATTGTCAGTCATTAAAGTACAATGTCCATTTAGCCTCCAAAGGTAGCAGTGTAATTAATGATGGTTGTTAGTGACCTCAGAAGACTTACCTTAATAATGCAAATGCTTATTTTCTCCATTCCCCAACTCTGGAGCTTGCCTTAGTGACAAGTACCTGTCTGAGCCTTCCCAAGCCCACCACACAGCCCAGACTGCACATCTGGCTCAGCACAGCATCTAGCCTGTTTCTATGCTGGAGATAACGGAGAAACTCTGCCCTCATCCTGTCTCTTCCATACACCAGCTTAGTGCACTGGGGCTGTGCAGCTTCTGAGCTGCTCCATGGATGTGAGCACAAGATCATTCCAGCTGCAACAGTCTGATTCAGGTGATTAAGCAAGGCTTGCAGAACAAATACCCTTCAAATGGACCCCCTGCCCTCTGGTTGATTTTATCTTTCTATATAATAACAATATGAAATTAAAGTAAATGGAATTCATGGCTTTGACAAAATACATTGCAACCATAAGATATTTGCATTTCAGGGCATTTGAGAGGAAAGATAAGATCCATAAAACTTGTAGCAATAGATCAGATGTCTTTGCAGCCTTTTCTGTTGTTCATTGCAAACAAAAGTTCCACTGTAGCTCTAATAATAATGGAAGGAATGGTACTGCATCTTTTTTTCCTTACCCAAACATAGTTTGAGGAGGAGGAGCAATAGCTCAGAGGTAAGAGAGGCTTTGCAGCTTGGCACCTACATGGTTCACTAGTAACAAAGCTATATTGACCTTAGCTAGATTTTTGGTCACCTTATATAGGAATGCTGGATAGGAATGATCACTACTGGGTGCAGATGGGAGGTTTCATGTTTATTTTAAACTATAACTGGGTCCAACTGCTTTGTGACTCCTGAGCATAGAGAACCTTTGGAAGGACGACAAACTGCTGTACGCCAATCTGCAGGATGGATGTCAGCCTAAGGACAGCCTTTTGAGCCAGGCAGGTGTGCTAACCAGAGCTGTGCTCAATGTTTATTAACGTGTCTGTCATCTAGTTTGTCAGGAATCAGGCACACGATCTCATAAGACTCAAACTTCTGAAGAAATTAATTTCATTTGGTATGCTTGTAGGATTAATGTACAAGGATCAGTATGGTTGTTTCATTTTAGGGTTTGGGTTTCTTTTTTTGGTAGTTCTTCCTTTCTACCGGCACCAGGAACAAATTACGGGATTTTCACATTAATGCATGTGTGATGGGACAACTGTGCTAAGAAGATGGGACCATGGTCATGGTGCTAAAGCCAGTAAGACGTGCATTTTGCTATCTGTCAGGGAACAGCTATTTTCCACTTTACTTCTCATGCACTCTCCCTGTGTCATCAGCTTGTCTACATTTTGACTCAACAACTTAATGTGGATTCAGAAGCCTGGTCTGATGCTCACAGAGGCTCAGTTTATCTGTGGTTTTCTAGATATCATGCTTTCAAGACTTTCTATATTTTCTTTCACCTCTTCCACAGGCTGTTTACTGTATGTTTTTTTTTCCCCTTTGATTTTAAGTGTACAGACTTGCCTATAGCCCATTTCCCTTCTGGTACACAACCACCTCATGTCAGCTAAAATTGCTGAAGATGCCTCTGCCTTAACTTCATCCTGCTTCTTGGTCTCTCACTAGATATTGGTGTGACCACATGGGGATACGGTGATTCAGTTTGCTGGATTAGACCTGTTGCTGGTTCTCCACACTGCACTCACCCAACACCTCAGCTCAAGTCCAAGGCTAAAAATCTGCAATCAGTAACTTCTGTCAGGAAAACAAAGCAGGAATCCCTCTTTCTTTAAAGGTTAAAATATTTTTGAGTTTATCTTGGTCTTGATCCTTCAGCTCTTTTGTGTTTTAATACCCGAGTCACATGATCTCTTTATAAATAGATGAAGCCTCACCCTGAAAGGAGATGCAGGTGGTGACCAAGGTCCTCTGCTCTCCTTTGTTGACAGGAAGGCTGGTGCAAGACTTGGAAGAGAAGTTGTAGCAGTGGAACAGAGGTATCTTCAGGCAGCTGAGGGAGTGAAAGAAAAGCAGGGTAGTAGGAACTAAGCAATGGGAACAGGATCAATGTCATAGATCTGCAGAAAACACCAATGCTAAGTATATATTTCATGGAGGCATTCATCCTGGCTCCCCACAGCTGTCCTGGGAACTCCACAGCCTCTTCTACCACAAACAGAAGGAATTCAGAAACAGGTGCTGGGTCCTCCAGATTTGCTACCACCATGATCCTGAGTGGCCTTGAGCTGGTCCTGCTTTGCCACAGCTTTTTGTTTAAATAAGATGCAAGGAGGCAAATGAGAGTGAGTGGAGAAGAGAGGGAGGCAGGAGGAGAAGAGGCAGTGGCCAAGTAAAGAGGAAAGGAGTCCATCTTGTCTGAAAAGAAACCACAATTGCTCATCTGCACTAAGGTCGCCTCTGGGAAGTCTGAACAGTCACAGTGCATGGATGCTGAAAGGACTTGTGCACGGTACTGCAAGCCTAAAAGCATTTTGAAAAAGAACATCAGATAAAGGGTGTCATCACTGAATTAGAAAATTACATACATGCCAACCATCTTCAAGGATAGAAGAGGAAGATGCTAAGCAATGCATCCAAATTAATTGACCTTTAGTTATGTGAGGAACATATAAATTCAGGAAGTATTTTTAAAGTAAATCTAATTGAAGGCATGGAGGGAAGAGAAAATATGAGGGGGAAGTTTACAAAAAAGAGGACATGCCAGAAGAAATGCCTTTTTTTTTTTTTTTTTTTTGGTACCTGTCCTGGTTTGTGCTAGACCAGAAAAAAATCTTTTCAGTGATTTTACTTTTCATCTCAGTCTCTTCTAAGTAACCACATGTTCTAAAGTTAATGGCATATTTTTGCAGACCATGTCTGCTTCTAGTAGTGATAACGCTCAATGTTTAGAGTTACTACCAAGGGTCAGTGTGCAGAAAGGCTTTTGCTTATACTTGCTGCTATGGAGACCAAGGTTACTGCTAAATCTTGTGTACCACACTGGGGGTACAGTAAGAGGTTGCACCTACAGGGAGAAGCAGACAGGATAGGTGATCCTAAACTGACCAACAAAGTATTCCATTCCATGTATATTGTATTCAGTATAAAGCTGAGGGATCACAAGGGCTAAGCTCTCTTCTTCAATTGCCAGTGTCTGAGGATTCTGTCTATTCTTCATGCTTTGATTCCGATCCATGTGTTCCTGAATCCAGTTCCAGAATCCAGCCCCTGAATCTAGTTTCTGTCTGCTGCTGGGCCCAGTCTGGAACTTCCCCTGTGCCTGTTCTACAGCATCAGTGGTGATGGTGACATAATTGCCATCAGGGGGTTTGGGTTCAATGTTGTTTTTCTATATATATATTTTATTTTGCTGTTATTATTTTCATGAAAGCTGTTTTAGTTTTCCAATCCACAAGCTTCTCTCCCTTTTTCCCTTTCTCTTCACCCCTGGGAAGGGAGATGTGTTAACAGAGAGCATCTGTCATTTTTATAGTGCCTGGCCCAGCCCCAACTCTTGACAACTAATGCTTTTAGAACAGAAGTACATGATGTTGGTTGTCTGGGGGGGTTTGGAATAGTGTCAGTCCAGCCATTCTTAGATAAAACTGGGAAAAACAGTAATTAGTGCAAGAAGCAGTAGTAATTAGCATAGGAAGTAACTGGGGAGTTTAAGGGGCTATCACCCAGTCTGTGGCCAATGCATGGACTTCCCATGTGTCAGGAAAAGCCAATCATTGCCCACGTGCTATCGAGTAGCATGGATCAGTGTGGCAAGTGCTGCAGGGCTGCCCCTGCTCAGTGACCTTGTCCAAAACCTTATGCCAGGCTTCAGCATACGTGTGTTTCACCATGTTCATCCCAAGTTTCCCTAACTCCTGGGAAGCCACGCTCAGCTGTACTGAGTTGCTCTGTCACACTTCAAACCTCTCTTATTCTAAAACCCTCATATTCTGTAGGAAAAAATATCCCTCTGCCTCCCTCAGGAGGTTTATCAAGAGAAGAGATAAAAATGTAGTTAACAGCTCTTCTGCTCGTCAAGAGCCAATTATGTGGGTTTTTTTCTCAGATGGTCTAGTTGATAAATATAGCTAGCTAAATTCAGAGTAACTGTTTTCAACCTGCTTTTAGCACTGAAGTGGGCTGGTTCTATTTTCAGGCTGAAGGAGAATTTGCATGCCTGAAATCCCATCCAAGTTCTTCTAACTATATCAGTTGATCTAATAAAGAGATTACCGCTTCCTACAGACCTTACCTCGTTTACATCCTTCAGGCACTGTGACTACAGTAATGCTGCTGCTTCTTCATTCCTGTTGCTTCTCTGCCACCTGCAGTGCACAGCTTGAATGCACCAGAGAGAGGATGAGGGGAAGCACATCAGGGTATTTCCAGGCTTTGCAGTGTTTCATTTGCAAGCTTAAAGATATTCCTGGAAACATAGAAAAAGTTAAGTCAGAAGGGGCCTGTGGAGTTGGCCCATTATAGCCCTCCTCTATGCTGAGCTAAGAAATTTTGTCTGGATGCTCAGGACGTTATCCAGTGAAGTTGCATATACTTCTAAGAATGAGATTTCACATACTCTCTGTGCACATGCTTCAGTGCTGAACCATTCTTTTCTTTGATTCAGTCACTCTTTTCAGTGGTGCTCAGTGAGCAGGACAAGGAGCAGCAGGCACAAACAAGAACACAGGAAGTTCCACCTCAACTTAAGGAAAAAAATTCTTTACTGTGAAGGTGATGGGGCTGCCCAGAGGGGTTGTAGAGTCTCCTTCTCTGAAGACTTTCAGAACTCACCTGGACTTGTTCCTGTGCAGCCTGATCCAGGTGAACCTGCTTTAGCAGGGGGGTTGGACTAAATGATCTCTAGAGGTCCTCTCCAACTCCTACCATTCTGTGATTCTTGCTGTGAATATTTTTTTTTCTTACACCCAGCCTATTTTTTCCTCTTTGTTGCACCATGTATCTGTGGCCCCTTGTATTGTGCACCTCTGAGAAGGGGCTCTTGCTTCTCTACCACTCGTTGCAGTGGGAGACTGCAATTTCTTTCCTGATGTTTCTTAGCAGTCTCATCTCTGGGCTATACAAAAAAGTTCCTCCTGCAGTGGCCTATGCTCCATCCTCTCAGCAATTTCAGTGTTCCTTTGCTGGACTCTCTTCAGTTTGTCAATGTCTTGCTGGGCCCAAGACTGGACATTGTGTTCCAGGCATGGCCTTGCCAGTGCAGAGTAGCGGGAAATAGCACTTTACTTTTTCTGCTGGTTATTCAGTTGCTTATGTAGCCCAGTATGTGGTTAGCTGCCTTCATCACAAGGCACACTGCTGTCTCTTGTGCAACTTGCCCAAAAAAGGACCCCCCAAGTATGCTTCTGCAAATCTGCTACTTATCCAATTTGTCCCTAGCACGTACAACTATGTCAAGGTCTCAGACCATTTTTTCTATGACCTGCTTTTTGTTAAGCATGTAGTTTCCCATCCTCTTGTGCTTCTGTTTATACTATACAGACATAATCAAAGATCAAATTCCTTTTTAGAGCAGTGTTTTATTTTATTGTAGACTACAGAGACATGGTGGGATGCATTTTTAGAAGCAGACTACTCTTACTTGCAGTGGAGGTGGTCTTGGAAGGGGAAAGGCCTGTGCTGCCCAGCATGTTGCGCAGTGCCTTTGGAAACTCACTTTCTTATCAGACTCCCTCTTACAACCAGAAATGATAGTGACAGGATGCATACCTATCCCCTTGTTGGAAACGTGGGCCCTGAGGTGTTCGCCTTTGTTATCTGCTCATTGATGGAGTCACTAAGGAGACAAATTAGAGAGTTTCTGCTTCTGAACTGCTCAAGAAAACCATTTTATAACAGAGAACTTGCTTTCTTTTGCTTCGTGCTTTATCTTGTACTTTGCCTCATCTCCTATCCACTTAGACCTTAAAACTTCATCTTAAATGAGGACTAAGCTACAAGCTGCTTTTGTGTTGAGGTTTTCAGTCTATCATGATCTGCCCAGAGAGGAAATGAAAGGACAGTATCTGAGAATGTACTTAACCAACCCAGCTCTAGTGTTTCATTCAGGGCCATTCCAGGCTATATTCTGACTGAAAAAAGCCCCACAATTAGTGTCCTTTTCTGCCCTATACCTAGCCAGCTAGTGTTGTATTTCAATAATGGTAATCTCTACAAGATGGTTTTCTGTCTGTTTAGAGACAGAAAAGAGGAGTGAATATAATTGGCTAGGCAGATCCTTCTCAGTAGCAGCTGCTGCTGTTTCTCCTCTACATGCTGCAATATTTCCTTTCTCTTGCATGTTTATATGAAAAAAATCATGACCTTATTATCATGCTCATTTCCATTCCTCCAGCACAAGTCAATCATGGGAACAATTAAACAGTTCTGGAATTAGAAATGACAATTAAAAAAGAAAAGGAGATAAGAATGGAGTGGCAGGAAGGGAAAATTAAATGGTTTCTTTCACCCTTCCCCTTTGCTCCCTGTATTATATTGTTGAGGGAGTAATATAGTTCTGCCTTATTAGATGTCAAATTACAAAATTTACTCTGTTACCTAAAACCTACCCATATCCACAGGCTTTATCCTGCTCCTCCCCAGTGGCACATATTTCAGTGAGCCAATCCCACTTAAATTTATTGCTCCTTGATATGTAAATCAAGGTTCTGACTGCATCACATTTAAATATGCACTTCAAATACCATTTAATAGCAAGAGGATTCTGTGTGTTATCAGGCTGTCTAGGCAGACAGGTGAGGATTTAACTTTCTGGCCGTCTATGAGTCCCTAGTCTATTTTACTTGGTAGCAAGAGTGGTTAGGGTCTACTCTTGGCCACCTTAGGCTGCTCATTCGAAAGAAACTGGGAAAAGCAAGGCATATTCTGTAATACAAGATGTTTTTTTATACCTAAGCTCTTAAAATCTTTGCAGTCATGCTACAAGCATGTTTTCTGCTATATCACCCTCATTTGGTCTCTTCTTCAGGCTAAATTAAATTCTTCCACCCACATACATTTTCTTCTCATCTATGGTTTCAACTCATTCTCTTCTGGAATCCTCCAGTTGTCCTAAATCTTTCCTGAAAAGCAGTGCCTGAAAATGGGCATAACATTTGGCCAAAGCATCTTCTGTGCCTGGCATATTGACAGGAATATTCCCACTTGCTATGTTTTAAATACTAGCCTGTATATCCCAGAATGACATATGTCTTGCTCACCATACTGACACTGTTGATTTGTGCTGATCACGTCATCCACCATATTTCTCATATATTTTCTAAATAATTTTCTACTGAGCCAGCTGTTGCTGGCCACTGGGCAGCTGCTTGTTTCTGCTCATACTGAAGTTCATCCAGCTCTTCTCAGAATTTTCCAATTTATCAGGAGCACTTTCAGTTCCAATTCTGTCTCTAACAATATCTGCATTTGCTCTCCATTTCATGTCATCTGCAAATTTAACAAGCATACTCTGTATTCCATCATCCATAGTGCAAACAAAAATGCTGGGAAAATTAGATACAGATTCAGGATGAATCCCCATATAATACTGCTTGGTATCTCTTCCATTTGGACAGGGAAACGTTATAACTACTTTTTAAATAGAGTTACAGAGTTTTGTTTTTATTTAGCACCCATGTTAGCCTATCTCCATCTAGATAGATGATAGATCTGGTTTGTCTTTGTTGTTTTCTTTTTTTTTCTTTTGCTTTGCTTGCTCATAAGAATGCTACACAAGACAATGTCAAATCCCTAAGTAAAGTCAAAATAGGCAACAGATACTGCTTTTCCCCTGCGCTAACACCATCCCACAGCCCTCTCCTGGAGAAACCGGTGAAACATGGTATAGACAAATGGACTCTTCCCTGGGTTAAAAACTGGCTGGGTGGCCGTTCCCAGAGAGTTGTGATTAATGGGGTGAAATCAATCTGGCTGCCGGTCACCAGTGGTGTCCCTCAGGGTTCAGTTTTGGGGCTAGTCTTGTTTGGAATTTTTGTGGATGACCTGGATGTGGGGATTGAGAGCACCCTCAGTAAGTTTGCAGATGACACCAAATTGTGTGGGAGTGTTGATCTG
>JAAGNO010013587.1:115355-146761 GCA_033439905.1 Ceryle rudis | reverse complement strand
CCTTTTTCCTTTTTCCTTTTTCCTTTTTCCTTTTTCCTTTTTCCTTTTTCCTTTTTCCTTTTTCCTTTTTCTTTTTTCCTTTTTCCTTTTTCCTTTTTCTCCTTTCTCCTTTTTCTCCTTTCTCCTTCTCCTTTTTCTTTCTTTTTTCTTCCTTTTCTTTTTCTTCCTTTTCCTTTTCTTTTCCTCACTTTATCACTCAGAGCTGGTATGTGAGATTATAAGGGTATTATTTTAACTGTTGTATTCCTTACCTAGGGCTTCTTGGGTTATTTATATACTAATTATGTCTCTCTGAGCTAACAGTTGATTTAAGGAATCAAACATGTTCCAAATATTGCTTTTTCCAAACCTGGAAATAATCTTTGGAACTCAGTAGAGACAAACAGGATAATTTATGGAAGGATTGGCTGCGAAGGTGTAAGCAAAATACTCAACAGTAATTTGATGTGTAATGTAGTAGTTGTCTTCTATCACACAAATCTGTATCATCTTAGTTTTCTGTTGATCTTGCTGATGATTAATACATCCTATCTTGTTGAATGTGAGCTTTCTCCTTACTGATGTTCAAAATACAGAATTCATGCTCTGACCATGACTTGATCTGGATTCTTATTTCTTACTGCATACTGTCAGGAGAAATGGCATGAATTTGAACAAAGTTCAAATTTCTGAACATTCTGACAGTAACTTGTTTAAAGCACCTTCTGCACTTGAAGGTATATAGTCATTCATTTTGATGATTGTACAGGAACTCCAGAAAACTTGTGGCTGCAATCCCCTCCATTTTAAGTAACTACATGTTTTTGAGGAAGTATTTGAAGATAGATGCAACAGCTCTGATATTTGGTGATATTCTGAAGGAAATGAAGGTAAGAAATATTCCTAAGATTTAGTACAGCATCAGATAAATATATTGTAACTATTGTTTTAAATACATTATCTCCCAATGCCCTTTATTCCACCCCCCCACCCCCACCCCCCTTTTTCTTTGCATCTGGGACATTTAACCCTATTTAGCTACAGTGAAGGAAATGATTCTTCTGAGGATTTATATTCTTATGAGGATTTATATTCTTCAGGAGACTTTCCTCTGCTTCCTTGTTCACATGTTAAAATCAAACATGTTGGACAGTCTTCGTGGGCTTATAGCATCATTCGTCTTTGGTTTTTTTTATTTAAGCAGTTGTGGTCTCAGGAGGGGACGACTGATTTATTCCTCATATATTGCTCCTTCTCCCATTGTACACAGCAAATAAAACCAGAGAATAGAAGTGTTAAGAGATATGTTGGTTTCCAGTCTGCTCAGTGATTTGAGCTGACAACATTTCTGTCTATAACCATCCTCAGAGAAGGGATGAATCACAAGGAATTGAACACTTCTGCAAATAATTTTTAGATGCAAAGAAAGACTGGAAGAAATAGAACTGGGGAGAAAGGTGAATTGAAAATTGCTCATATTCAGTGGTTCAGGAGCAGGTTATGTTTTCAGTCACTGTTTTCATTAATTCAAATTAGGGCTGTGACTGTGTGTGTGTTGTTTCCCTCAATTTTTCTTTTTCTTTATATCTGACCAGTAAAATAAACTTCATGTCATAAAAGGCATGTGATTTTGTCATCACTGTGTTCCCAATTCTGTTTCTGGCCCTACTGAGGCAGACAGCTTTTGGAAAAAATATCATTTCGCAGGTGAGTTGCTCAGACACCAAACATGGCTACCACTTACACACTTTGATAAAAGCATTACTAAACCCCATTCCCCCCAGACAAACCGAAATTCTTCAAAATGCAAACTTTCACTAACTTAAAGACCTAATTCTAAAATCCTTAAAATGTTTGGGGAAAAAAAAAAATCAGGCTGTAACCCAGTAGTGAATTATTTTTCCACCTCTCACTTTGGCAGTTACATATGAGGAGTGATAATTCTTATCTGATTTATCAGGCAGGTTTCTATTCTGTTTTCTCTTTTGATTTTTCACTATGCTGAAGGATGACACTTGAAATCCTTTATTTGGGGACCAATCTGTTTGTCTCTTCTCGTGGACATTCATGACAGTGATTTGCATGTGGAACACAATTAAAATATTATAGGCAAAAAATGAAGTTGCACTCTGATTCTGTACACTGTGATGAGTGAGCTGGGTAAGGGAACTGTTCTGAAAATGACATTGGAATAGTCAAAATCCAAATGGATGTGAACAAACCCATGTGTGGTAGCATAAGTAAACCTGTCACAGAACAAAAAGTATGATTTTGCTGGAGCCAAACTGAAACAAAAGTCTGTAACCTCTGCACTGTGTTAAATTTATTTTGATTGTCTCTTTTCTTTCAATTTATTTAAAGTGATTGTGAGCTTTACCTGATGATTCTCTTTACTCTCTGCCTGTAGCACAATACAATGTAGTATTTTCTTCTCAATATTAGCTTCTTTCCTTGGTGATGTTACAGGGAAATTAAGTATTTGAAATCTGATATGGGCAACTTCTGACCTTATCTTTGACACAGGAGATCTAGTGCTCACCCTTTACTTCACTGCTTACAGCAGTTTCTGTGGGAGCAACCCACAGCAGAGAAAGCTGAGACACAGCAGCTGCTACAGAATGAGCAGGACATTGATAGAACAGCCTGTGCTGGATTTTGAAAGTATCAAACCTATTGTCCTTTTGTCTCCTCTTTGATAGGGCCACATCAGGCTTTATGCCAGCTTTAATGCAGAAGTACTGCTGTATATAGGGTGACATTGGCCTCAGGCTGCCAGTAGTGCCACACACCCCTTCTCCCTGCCTCTCCCACCAGTGATATCTTACTTCTTGTAAAAGGAAGAAGTGCCAGGAAATGTCTGCTCTGCTATGGACGTAGAAGGGGAGCACAGAAGACATGTCAAGCCTGAGGGCAGACCCATCCCTGACTGACCTTGCCCAGCACCCCTAGAGACTCTTCCCACCCTGTTCATGTCACAGGATCCTATTTCAGCCCAGCATGGACCTGTCAGTCCTTTCCCCTTTCTCTATCTGACCCTTTTGTATTTCTTCATTTACTTTCCCTACTCCTTTTCACTCCTTATAGCTCTTTAAGCTGGTGTTCTCCATCGATCCAGAGCCAATCCTTTGGATTTGCTCTGAGGATTTCATCCTAGTTATCTGCTCTCTTTGGCATTGAGTCTGGGAACTCCTGAGTGATACTGACAATCTGTTGAAATGTAATGATGAATGTGGCACAGCTGACAGCATAAGTACTTTGTTTAGGATGAGTAACACACTGCTTAGTGGCAGAACACCTGAAAGGACTGTCCAAAAGCAAGGCATTTGCCTGAGTCTGTCTTCATATTTACTGGCTATGACACACAGAGAGAATCATCCATATTCTTTTTTATCTGTAACAAACCTTTAGTCTATTTACAAATGGAAAGAACTTTGAGTGACTCTAAAATATGCCATAGGGTGATTTACTTTTTGTTGATGTCTGGCCATATTATCTCTTAGTTTTATAAGTAGCTCATTCTGAATTTTCATCCAAAATTAATTTTACTGCAAATGTAATTTTGAAAATGCTGCTAGAACCTGTATCAGATTAAATAAATACTCAACAACATGATTTCACATTTTACTCTTTTTCATGCATTCTCATAGGATCTGAAGGCTCAGGTCAAAGGAATGGAAACAAAGCTTTCAAAGGCTCCAAAAACATAAGCACTTAAGAAAGATCTATCAGTGCTTATGGAGAAACAAAGAGTTAAGTGTTGTAAATGCTGTCAACACCTTTAGAAACAACTTGGTAGATGGGATAAAGTAGAAACAAAGAGTTCCTGATGTTTTTAAAATGTCAGATCTTGGAACGTAGTCCAAGGGATTAGACCCTGTAGATGGCCTGTTCTAGGCAAAAATCTTTCTTCTTTCTTAATATATACATTTGATTCCCCCCCAAGCCCTGTTCTTTTTTACCAATCACACTGGGAGACAAGATTTAGCTCTGAGAAGGAAAAAGGTTTTCTTTTGCCATTCCTGTCTGACCCTCACCAAAGAGCTTAATTCATCACAGAGAAGTCTCCTGACCACACAGACTGCAGCCTGCATTGTTAAAGTTCAGACTGTGTCACTTATGCTGGGATGCTGGCTTTGTTCCCTATTATGAAGGCAACAAAGCCTGTGCTTTTGAATGCTTATGTCCTGTCCTTTAAGACAGGATTTGGTTTGAATTACTTATTTTGACTAGCTTATTCTCAGACATTCTGAGGCTTCTTGTCTTCTTTGGACCGATTCAGTGTTTCCATGCTTCTGTTGTGTGCCCCTGATATCACATTTTCCAAATCTCCATACTCCTGCTCCAAAGTCTGATCTGACTTACTACCCTCAATGTTTGACCTTAGAGTTGTTTAATTCCAGAGCTCTAGCCTTTAAGTTTGACAACTCTGCTGCAGGAGATCTTACCTACCAGCTTTTCTGCTCTTGCCCTGTCCACTGTGAGCCTGAAGAATTAAAAAGTCACTCTTTCACTAAGCTCCTGGTTCTCCTTTTTATCTGTGCCTTTTTCTTGTAAATGTTACTCTGACCAGACTAGGTGACTTAAGAGGCATCTTATGTCTTTGCAGTTGTTATTTCCAGTGTATTTAGTGTGTACATATTACAATATTTACACTCTGCTTTCAAAATATAGTTTGAATCATTCTGCAGTTAGGATACTGGAGTGTGAAAGAGAATCATGGTCCCTAGATTTTGCTAATGTAAACAGGAAGATAATTAACAGTGGCCTAGTACCCTACACGTATATACTTGTCTACAGAGAGAGAATTCATGATATGTTACTCTGAGATAAAGTCAAACTGGTGTGAATTTAAGGTGGATCAGGGGCATAGTATAGAATATTTACAGAGCACGCATATGCAAAATTTACCTAGGCTACAGAGACTGAATTTTGTGCAAGCTTTTATAAATATTTTAGAGATAAAATGAAGAAAGATGACATTTTGTCTTCTGTCAAAGGGCTGAAATTGAATAAAGATAAACATCCTAGAACGGTCTAAAAGAGTGTTTGAGAGATTTGACAGCTATAGGTATAAAAATCCAACACCCTCTAAGCCTGTTCCATTCTGGATAGCAATCTGTTACCAGAAAACTTTAGGAACTTGTGCTACCCTAACAACAACTTTCTAGCTTTGCACAAAAGCTAACTATCTGAATTGTTTGCATCCATTAGCTGCTACCAGCAGCCCAAGACTGAACTTTTCCTCTTGTCATGGACCATGCGTAACTCTTTCTACATATAGGGAAACTGTCCTTGGAGTGTGGGCAGAAGAGGAAAAAAAAATCATGTAAGACTGATGTCTTTTTTTAAGTAACATTGGTTAGTAAGTGTTAGAATATCCGGTAGGATATTTGAGATCTGGTGAGAAGAGAGGAAGTAAGAATATCAAAGTATATGCAAAGAACTAAGCTGTCCACTTATGTTATTGTGATATCTATGTGTCTCACTATGTGTGTAAGTCATATGTAATTGCTTCAGTATTTTCATTCAGTAAACAAGAGGTTTCACCTCTTAGGAAAGGAAGCTGCAATTTTAATGAAGTAGAGGGTGATTATCTGAATCCTTTCAGCTCTTCACAGAGAGTCAATCCTTCTCTCCTTTGCATCACAGGGCATTCAGACCTGGAGTCACTTCACTGTAATTCAGTGAGCTTGAGTTTGCTCTATGCTCTGTTAGAGCAACATTTGGCCTCTGGACATATTTAATAATCTTTGTTATATGTAACAATTATTTATCCACATCTAACTTTGAATATGATCCTGAAACTATATTTATGAAACTAGTGTTCTGTTTTATTCCATTCTAGACTGAAGAATGAGTTAGAAATGACACTATGAATGAGACAGACTCCAGAAGTTAAAATAGATGAGTGATAGAACAGTTCTGAGTCAAGCAGAAAAGAAATATGGCAGAAATTATGGTAATAAGATGTTCTAAAGGGTTGGAAGGAAAAACATCCAAAAATTACCTCATCTGTTGAGAATTTTCCTGTTAGTATGATAAAAATGTGCTGATATCTAAAGAAATCAGTGCATAATATCTTTCTTTTACTTCTTTCACTCCTGCCCTTATCTGAAACCAGTAGATGTCAGTGGAGTCTTTCTAATGTGGAAAAAAATTAAAGAACTGCCAAATCATCTATGTGAGTCTGACTGATTCTGTTACTGTCAGAGTTACAGCACTCCGGTGTTTTAAAGATGTCTTGGGGGGATGGTACATGAAACCCATCAGCTGGCAGAAATGTGATAAATGGATTTCATGCTTATCATGAGTAGATTAAGCCCTGAGTCACATGTTTTCACGTGCTTTTCCTAAGCTTCTTTTCAACCTTCAGTGTATCAGACGTGGATGCTCTAGTTATCCATCCAGTAGTCCAGTCTTTCTTGTATCCTTGCTGGGTACTTTTGTTCTGTAACAATAATGAGGTTTACAGTCTATTTGTGTACTGCTTGAGAAAGAAATATCTTTTGATAAGGCCTTTGATCGATGGAATCTGGATCAGGACCTTTGAGTAAGATAAAATATATAAATCTGCAGAGTTGTGGAAGAGCAAAAAGAAAAGCTGAATGATGATGAACTGGGAAATCCTCTGAAATACCATCAAGGTAGAGTGCAGTATAACAAGTAATACACCTGCATTTTATGCCTTTATTGAAAACTTGTACTTAAAGCATAGTTTTCTTCCACAGCATGTGAACAGTTAGCAAATCATAATGTGGTAAATAAGGAAATAGCTGTTCAAGTGGTGATATAAAATGTCTTCTGCATTTCCTCTTTGAGGAAAGAGGAAGATCTAAATCTGTTTTCTCTGCAGTGTTTTAGTGTCCTAGTGTCCTGCTCCAGGCTGTGGGCAGTTATTAGTTTCACCATAGGCAGTTCCTACCACTGACCTCTAACTCACTTTTACAAATGTGCCTTCAGTAGGAACAATGCTTGAACAATCGAACCAGCTTCTGGGTTTTGTTTTGTTTTTTTTTCCCCTTCAGCAATTAAACTGGCCCACATTCCTCCCTAGTGTAACTGTCTTCCTGTCAATGAATATAAGCCTGAATGCAGCTGCCCTGATTATGTTTGCTTCTACAGCATGGTATAAGTTTTGAATCCCAGAGCCTTGAAGCCAGTTAACCTCAAACTTCCTCTCTCTACCTTCCTCAATTACACATTGAGGAATCAAAACCAGCCAGGTCAGACGGATGTAAACATTGCTGTTCTTTTTGTGTTACAGCTGTATTTAGAAGCCCAAGCCAAGAACTTTGGGCCAAATGTGCTAACATGTGCTGGCACTACAGGGAACAAGCCTCTGCAAATACTGTTTGTTGAGGGGCTTATTGTTGTGGTTTGTTTGTTGTTGTATTTTTTTTTGTTTGTTTGAGGGTTTTGTTTGTTTGTTTGGTTTTGTTTTTGCTTTTGTGATGTGGGGTTCTAAGAAATTTAAAAAGTATTCAGTCCAAGTTAACCGGAAATGAGAACTTTACAGTTTTCCCAGAAGAAAGAAAAACAGAAATCTAATTATTTTTTTTAAATGAAAGAAAATGTTTTCTTACTCTTTTCTAAAAGAGTAGGCATTATTTCCTTCTCTCCAGGTGGCATTTCAGTGAGGTTCTTCCAGGAAAAGTAGCTATCCTGATCCATGGATGGCGGATATAGTCTCTGTAATTTTCAGTAGCACATGAAAGATAGTGGCTGTTAGCCCCTGGGACCAGGAATGGCAGAAAACATGGGCAGGCATTTCCCCACATGAGACAGTGCATCACTCAAGTTGTGCTCATGCTCTCTACCTCTAACCTGCCTCACTTGTCATCAGAGCTGTTGGCTCTCCCTGGACCAACTGACCGTGCACTGCTATTGCACTGCAGAGCAGTGGGAGGTGGAAGGGGGCTGGCTGCCTGGGACAAGCTGCTTGGAGTGTAGGAAATTTAGGTGTTTTGGGATCACAACAGGCAGTCTTTAATGGTTGAAACATTATCATTACCCAACACAGTGGCCTAGACCTGAATCTGACAGCACGGCACAAAGACAAATTACATTGCAAATGTGACTGATGAAGTACTGCAGGTTCCAAAAGTCCCTCCCAGCTCCAGAGCAGCCCCTGAGTCACCGTGTTTTTCTTGACCTGCTCACTGCACCTGCTAGACAAGACAGGTCACACCATTAGGAACTCTCACACAGCAGAGATGGGCTAGTTTCTCCTCTCACCATTCCTCTCCCTTTGCTGGTGCCCTTCTTACCCTCTCTGCCTGCTCTGCAACTGTAGAGCCTCAGAGGTGTAACCCTGGACCCTGGCATCTTGCCTGGCTGCTCCAATTTCCATAGCTCCCTTTTTGGACAAACACTAAGAGGTGAAACAAAGTGTGGGAAACAGTTAAAACAGTGTGACCTTGAGCAGCACTGCCACCAGGGAAGGAAGTAGTATTAGTCCAGACCCTTGGATTGAGGGGCACTAATAATCTGTACATGTAGATCCCCTCATTCCTTAGATGAGGAGCTGGCAAGGCCCCACAGTACAGCTCTGTCTTCAGCAGCACGGACACCAACAGGCTGCAGATGAGCTTGCTGACAAGCTGTAAAAAGCTGAAAAGGCCTTTGACATGAAGAAGACCCTGGCTGGGCAGGAGTGTAAGCTGGCTATGTAGGATCTTGTAGGATCACATTATGGACTTCTTTTAGTGACATGAGTGGGTGAGGTGGCAATGAAGTTGGCCTATAAAATTCTGAAGTGCATTTTCTGGACTCTCCTAGAGGAGTACAGCATGTTTATTGTTCTCCTTCCATGCTGTTATCTGTTTTCTGTGCTGGGATGCAATGATTTCCTTCTTGGCTGGATTCCTGTTGTATCTAGAGCCTGACTGTATTTTCGCATGAAGTGCCTTGGTTGGGGTGATTGTGAAAGGTGAGCAGCATAGCTCAGATGCCAGTGTTCAGACTCATGGAAATGAAGTATGGGTACAGTGTGTGTGTGTACACCAGCTGAACTAGGGACAAGGTTGTGTGCGCTTCTGGTCTGCACTGTTTGGCTTGGTTAACTCAAGCTTGTACTTCGTTATGTCTACTGAAAGCAGTATGGACACAGCCTGAGATGCCAAATAATGTTCCACTGTCATCTCTGTCATTTTAATTATGCATGTATTTTTATACTTCCAGAAACCTGCAGCAGACATGAGACAAAAGGGTAGCACAAGAACCACTTCCTGTTTCTGAACAGCTTGTGTCTATGAGGGGTAAAGTTCTCAATAAACGGGAGGAAATTAACATACTAGAGACTGAGAGGAAAGAAACAATGGTTTATGCTGGGACAGTGGATATCATTAAAAACACTCTTAAAGAAATAAATACAAGAAATCATTAGTTCTAAACATGTCCTAGCAAGGTCTCTTGAGAAGTACTGATGTCCAGGTATGACCATGATGGACCCTTGAGCACTGACATTGACACTTAGTAATCTTTATTTTCTCCTCTGAGAACATCAACATCATTATTTTTTTACCTGTGATATATTTCTAAGCCTGCAGAATAGAATGGTTCTGGGTGGGTTTTTGTCATCATCTACCCTTGAAATGAATACTGAAATGCCTGGTAACTTCAAAGGAGGAGAGATAGGACAGTCCTGATTCCTTTTGAAATCCCATTTTTAGATGCTTAAATTACTATAGATCATTCACTGGGGTATATAAACGACCATAGCTGTGAACATATTTCAGACACATGCAGGAAGGTCAGGTTTTAGTCTAGATTGAAACAGAGGTCTCTGATGAATTGTCGATGTCAAGCAATTTTTTGTTGTTGTTGTTGTTTTTCTTTTTTTTTTTTTAAGAAAATTACAAATATTAACATGAATGCTTGTTTACAGAATAATGTTATTATCTCTGTTTTTTGGTTGTAATTCACTAGGCTCCATCATTATTGGTTAAGCTCTGATTGTCATTAGTGTTGCACAAAGCAAATGGTGAGAGACAGGCTTGTATTAAATATTGTGCAATGTAAGGTACAGAACTTGCAGAGATTTGTTTATGTGTTTAAATTTGCATACTGAGCATGGCCTATGTGAGGGCCACTTAAACTATAAAAGTTAGATGCTTGCAAATTTCTGCAGGATTAGTGCATTCAGCATTTAAAAACAGCATTCCTTTTCTACTGACAGTTGTGCAGTTAGAAATAGCACATGATCTCAGTAAAGGCATTTTTAACCTGTCCTTGTCACTGGTTAGGCTGATAAGCGTTCTAGCTGTTTGAAGTGAGGAGGCAATTTCATGAAGCTAAATAGATGCTAAAAGTACAGTTAGGATGAGTAGGGAATAATGTGTCACTGCTAATGGTGGGCAAACAGCAGTTGTTTACATAGAGCTTATGTTTGGCTAAGCATCTAAAAGGTCAAACATTTCTATAAACTTTCTGTCCCCTGAAGCAGAGCTGTAGCTGTTAACAGGACACCAAAGTAGTTAATGGTACTGAGAATAATACAGAGCTGCCGGAAAGCTGAAGGAAAGCTGAAAGAAAACCTGAAAAACATGAAACATGAAAATTGGATGAAGTCTGTATTTCCCTATTCACCAGTTCAGGTATAGGTACAGCTGTTGTGTACAATGCTTTGTGGACTTTAAATTGAATGACATAGCTAAAATAATTGTTTTTTTCCCACCGAATTTTTCAACCAATCCTTTGCACTGCTACCTAAGAGTACAAGACAGAAATCTATCACTTGTTTCAAAAGCAATGGCAGGAGTCCAGAATCAGAGTTCTGGGGGAGGGGGTGAATTCTTGGTTAATTTAAACAAATTTATTTAGTATCAAGATATTAAAACAATGAATAGATGCAGTCAGTCATGATAACTTCCACATGGACAACTTTCTGGCAAACAGATCTGAGGCTCCATGTGCCTTCTGAAGTGTTCCTCTGTAATCTCTGTAAGATACGCTCCCACAGCAGGATAACAAGTGAGTATATGAAATATGGTCCCCTGAAAAAAAATAGCCGCTCTGAGAAGTTCCTCTCTTTGCTCTTTAGAAAGAAAAATGAATATTCAGAAGATCTTTAAACTGCTGGTTTCTAGAGTGGCTTTTTTTGGAGAATCTGGGTTTTGTACTGTAATGAGAAAGGACAGTCAGCAGATGGCAATGTTGTATAGTTGTTCCATAAGGAGACAGCCACATCAGCAAGGGAGGGAAACCTGATAGTCCCTAAGTAGCCATGAGGGAAAATGAAGTGGCCCCTCCAGGCCATTGGAGAGTTGGCCCTTTAAGCATATTATGACTGAATGCTTGTGTAGGTTTACTGAGTTTTTATTACTATTTGTAACAGCGATTCAACATTTAAAACCCCACATTTGAAAGGTCAAGCCCATTATAATTTAAGAAGAGCAATCTAATTAAACTAGTGCATTTCCATATTCTTTTAAAAACATGATTTCATAATGCTACTTAAGTACAGTGTGTTCTTTCCCACACAGATTGCATTTTTAAAAAGATAAGTGGATCTGGTGCATTTGCTGTTGCTGGAATTTTGTGTGACAATTTAACTAATCTGTACTGCCTTTTCAGGTTGAAACTATGAAAATCAACTCATCAAGCATGTTTCTGCAAGGCTATATAAAACTAAGTTATTTTCTTAGAACTCACTGTAGTTCAAGCATAATGCAAATTAGTTTATACATGAGGCACCTTCATTAGGTCTAATCTGAAATAGCTGTAAGTCTTCTCTTTGGCTCCAGCATGTTCCAGATTAGGCCTGCTGTGCTTTGCCAGTTAAAAAGTTGAAAGGTACTGGATATATTTGCTTCTTGTTTCTTTCTTTCTTTCTTTCTTTTTTTTTTTTTTCTTTTTTTTTTTTTTTTAACTACCATGGAGAATTATTAGGGTATTTTGATCTAAATATGTAAATCAAAGATGCAAATGCACCCTGCTTCCAACTGTACTGAAGGCACTGGAATAAGGTAAAAGAGCCTGAGGTTTATACTCAAGATATAAAATCCATGGAATAGCTCAGCAAGAAGTACTTGGAAAGACTTCTGTAAAATACAGGGACTAACAGATGTCTTGAGAGAAGAAAAACGAGTAATAGTTTGAATAAAACAGTCTTTGGTTAAGATGATATTCCACTATACACTCTGAAGTCTGAAGCTCTGTGTTAGTAGCCAAAAGAGCAGGCATCATTTCAGATGTTAGTGAAATATGAATTACAAAGCTCTTTGCATTCAAACAGTTTCATCTAGTAGCTCAAGCTAAAAGCCAGAAATGGACATGTACACTGAAAGACAAAATGTAGTCATTTGTATCAAAGTAATTGGTTTAGCAAAAGTAATGTAATGAACAACCTTCCTTGTTTACGTGGTAAGATCTGGTTTTACTGTCTGTTGGGTTTCCCTCAGGGTACAAGAACTGGCAAGATGTGAGGCTCTATGTCAGACTCAAAGACGTGTGTAACTTGAGATGTAGCGCTAAATTAAAACTCCTGTCACACAGGAACTACTTACTATAATTTATGTCAAGGTTAATGGAGTAAAAAGTATTGGAGTATTTTAAATGCTGATCAGACATGTTGCCAATTAGTATCACTGCAGATTTTTTCTGATGGACTGAAGGATATTTCAGTGTTTCTCAACATTTATGTTTTTCTTACTGGAAGCTGAAGGAAACATCACAGAAATTTTAGATAAATTGAGAATCAAGAAGGAAAATCAAAGGTGAGTCTGAAATGTTCAAATATCTTTGTCTGCATGGTTACATGGGAAGTGTTAGAGTGATGGAAATACCAGTCGTAACAACTTGCTAGGCCAAAGTAAGACCAATTAGTTATTATTAGCAGCTGCATTTAAGTGCTGGTTGTAGAGCACAGACAGTAGCAGCTGGGAGTCATAATCAGATATTATAGATTTGACTTCAATATGGCCCAGAGTGTTAAATGAGAAACATTATCAGTGAGAATTAGGCAGGGAGTTTGATTAACAGCTCTGATTGCTACAGTTGTTTATTTACATACAGAACAGACACATTATGTTAAAGCTTTCTAAGTTTTCTGACAGTGTCCAGATGATGGTTTTTTCACACCTGACATGGAGTTCAATCCCATGTCTGTTCAGACATTGCTCACTAGTGCCAGTTTTGGTAACTTCTTTGTGAAGTGGAATTGTTATGTATTATGGTGTCATCTCAAGCATTTGAGGTAACATGCTTTGAGAGGTTAAAGCATCAGGCTTTGGTTATTGATGCTATCTGTCGGAAATAAACACTGAATATATTTGTTGCAGTGATGGTTTCAGTATTTAGGTTTGGCCCAAGCCTGTTTATTCTTGCTATGTTTTTAATGTTCCAAAGCCTTGAATGGGAGCCATCCAAGCTGAAACGGCATGGAAGAGAGGCCGTCTCTACTTATTCATTCACTGTTTATGCCATGAAATGCACATAGACAGGTATAGGCTTCAACATATCTGGCATAGCTTCAGATTGTTTGCAAGTTTGTACTGTTGCTCAAAGGTTTGCTTTTCATACCTGCAATACAGTTTTACAAAATCTGAGCAAATGTCAGTTATAATGAAGGCTCCGTATGAGTTGAAGGTATGTATCCTTAAAATATCGGAAACGCCTAGTTTATTGTCAAAACAGAAGGTAGCTTTTCACTCATCTACCCTGCTATTTTCTACAGGCATTTTTGCGCCTACAGTTAATCAGTGTAAGAACTTGTTGCATCCAGGCAAATAAAGTAGTGGCAGGCTGCAATCAATTTAATTCCTTAGTCTGCTGCATGCTCCATTTCTTAGTTTATACCTTCACATGTAATGCAAATGTTTTATCTATCAGCTGGAGGTGGACAGCACAGGGTACTATAAGGCCAGAGCGACACAGAGAAAGGCTCACTGACCTTAGTACATTTTGGGTCAGCCTTTTAGATTTTCAGACGTTAGGCAGACATTATGGAATTGTCTTCTATTGTTACAGCACAACACTATCTAAGAGAACATTTTCTCAAATTTAGATGGCAGGTGGAGCTTTGTGCCATAGGGCCCAGAACAGTCACTGCAGGGTTATGTTGTGTTTGGCTGCCAACCATACACTTCCATACACAGTTATGAGATTGTTGGTAAAAATCCAAAATCATACTTACAGACACCAAAGAACAAACCCCATTAATATAGAAAAGAATGATTCTATTTTCATCTTATTGCCAACATTTGGTGTAAAAGGGGATATGTTTTATTTCCTGACACGGGCAGAAATTTTTAATTTTAAATTATACTAAGAAAGTAAGAAAAATCTTTTTGTTTTTCAAAGAAGATGAGTCTTAGCAAAAAAAGAATCCTGAACTCAGATTTTATATTATAAAGATTTTCCTCTAACTTTTAGCTTAAAATAGAAAATGATGAATTTTAAGACCCAATGGAATCTTAAAATTAAGGTTAAGCTTCAGATGATTTACTGTTAATGCCTCCTTGATTTGCATGAGTATTGTTAATATCAGATTTCACAAGTCAACTTCTGTTGTTGGAGGCTGGCAGTGTGAATAGCTCTCAATTCAGGAGCTGCTACCTAATGATCTAAGACCACTAATATGCAATAATTTCACAAACATGGAAAGTAACCCACTTTATGGTATGAAAGTACTGTATGTGATGTCAAAATTTTCTGGATGGATGCATTCATTAAGCTTAATGAGGGGGAGGGGAGGAATTGGTAGAGAACAACAGTAAAGCCAAAGTATGCATTCTAAATAAATATTCTCCCCAGAAACAGCTTGGGGAGGACTTACTAGACGACGGCATGTGTCTGGCTGCCTGCTTAAATTTGCAAGACTTACTTTGATAGAGCTGAGTGATAGTAGATCTAGGAATTTATGGGTGATTACAAAATTACATGCAAAATTACACAAAAGTGTGTTGATTATTGACAGTTATGTTCCCTTCAAGAACTGAACAATAAGTCAGGGTAGCCAAGGTGGTAGGGACGACATAAAGGACCTGTATGAATGTGAGAGTCCTTTGATCCTTCCTTTCATAAAGATATTGATGGGTCATGGTCTAAGAATATGTAGAACAGGAAAGGTGCCAACAGGGTAAGACATAATCACACTTGTATCTGCTTAGAAATTATGGATCTATGCATGAACCTTCTTTCTGGTATTTCTTTGATTTTGAAATGAGCATTGCATAAGCTGCAGGTCAGGTATGGAACTTAATAGACAGAAGTCAATGTCATCTGAAAAACCAGACTTGGAAGAAAACGAAGCACAGTTCTGTCTGAGGTGATAATAGGATGTATGTTGTGAAAAGTTACAATTTGAGAACATTATTAATGTGAAATAATTGGTCAGCCAAAAGGCTATTAGAAATAAAACACCAAGGTAATTAGTAGTAGATATGGTTGAATACAAGGTTAATTAGCCTAATTTGTATGATGTTAATTATTAAAAGTAATCAGCCCTGGGATACTTACAGAAGTGCTCTCACTAAATGTTTTAAAAATGTAACAGAAAGATGCTTACATTTTGCTTCCAGCAGAGCTTATGTATAAACCTTTTAAAGATGCATACTATCTTGGGATATTTGCATAATAAGATGCTTTATAAAATGAATGTCCAAAATTCTGCCCCTCCCCCCAATATTATGAATCACATTTCTAGAGCTGACTTTATTCTCTTTCTCCAGAATAGATCGAGGAGACTGAAACATTTACAGTAACATGAGATTTCTGAATTGAAGCCTATCTTGAGGCATAATTAAAAGAGGACTTCTAATTATCTAAAGCAAAAACTGTATCATCCTTTGCCATTAATGCACATAAGATAACTTAGATGACATTTAATTAGAGGCAAAACATGGATTAATACTTATTTAATATCTATAATAGTAGCTTCCCTCAGGTGCTAAGAGATTGTCCAGTGAATTTGGGCAAATATTTAGCCAGTGTCTGCAGCTAAATAAATAATTTGCTGCAAACAATTTACTTAGCCAAGTTTCTACTGTTTCTGCAGAAAGAATGTGATTTCTTCAGGCTTATCAGCTACCTGATGAAAAAAACCCACCCTATTTCTTTTTAATGCTCATTTCAGAAATAAAAAATATTCAAAATACTAAAGTTTGAACGCTTTTGTTTAGCTGTAAATGGATGGATGAAGTCATATGGTTTTGTGTGTTTTCTTTGTTTGATGGTTGTATGCACAGCTCTAGTGGAAGTAGTGAAATTCCTTAGACTCCTCATTTGTGTTGGTCATCTGCCTCAGAACTTTGTAGAAGGTGACTAGAAAAGAATTACAAAATGTTATGAAATATGTTCTGTTTAATGTAAGTAAATGCTTATAAGGAACAAAATGCACCCTGTATTTATTATCAGGTCTTAACAGCTCTATGTGAGCCATGTTTATGTCATTGTAGGAAAGGAAGGCAGCAGGAAAGCAAGCTATGCTGTGGAAACAATGATGTCCATACTCAGCATTATAAAACTTTATGGACCAGTGCCATGGATATAAACCACCTTCACTTTCAGTGCATAATACCTAGAAAAGGTCTCTCTTTTGGTCTCTCTTCTTTAGAAAGGTGTAGGGGGCAACAGCATATCTTTATGTTCTAGAGCTGCTGCATCAAGTTGAGAACAGACGGATGGTAGCTTTCTGCTTCAATCCATTCCAACAATTTCAGTCATCTAGCAATATGTACGGCAGGATGAATCATCCTCTGGAGATGAATCTTTTTCTCTCTCTAAGCAAACATAACTGCCTAAAGTTAGATGAGTTGGTCTTGGTTCTTTTTTTTTTTTTTTTTTTTTTTTTTTTATGGCTCATAATAACAGGAGTCTCCAGAGCTGTCTGTGTTTGCACTGGGGTGTTGGCTGTCACTGACTTAGATCTCAGTTTCTGCCCAGTGATTGTGCTTGTTGTGTGCTACATTTTTTTTTAGGGAGGTGTGGAAGCTAATATAGGGAGTCTTATTACCTGAAAAAGAAGAATGAGTTTCTGAGAATCTGTGCTGGGTTCTGCTTGGGTTAGTTATCAGAAATAGCTGCTGGCCCAAGCAGCTGGGAGATGCCACAGCCGGGATAAACAACCAAATTAACCAGTGAGATATTTGATACCATACTGAGTCATGCCCCTGTATAAGGGGAGGGTCAGGGCGTGGTGTTTGATTTTGCCTAGCTTCAGTATGGCTGGAGTAGGGAAAGTATGGTGTTTTGGACACAGGTCGATTCCTTGTGGCTTCTATCACTTGCTTTGTATATCATTTCATTAGTATTATTAATACTGATATACTGTAATATATACTGGGGTTTTTTTTGTTGTTGTTTGTTTTTTGTGTTGTTTTATTAACCTGTCCTTATCTCAACCAACAGGGTCTCACCTTTTTTCTTGCTCCTGATTCTCCCTCTCATCCTATGGTGGAGGGGAGATCAATGGGTGAGTGGCTATATGATGTTTAGTTGCCAGCAGATGTTGGCATAACAGAATCCAGAAGAAAATGAGGGTAATGAAGTAAACAAAGATTAAAAACTCACTTGAAATGTACACTTAACACCTTGAAGTTGTGCAAGTGGAATGCAGGATTTTAAAAATGCTCTTGGACCTTAGAATCAAGTATTATAATGCAATTTAAAATCAGAAATAGGATTTTGTTTCTGCTTGCATTTTTGTGGATAGCCATACTCTCTGCATGAAGAGATATTCTCATACAACAGTTTTAGAAAATGTCTAGTGCTAATAATTGTTATATTAAATAGCTGTGTTCTTTTATACAGTTTTCAGTAGGTACTGCCCTCTTTCCATCATGGCTCCTTTCCTTATAGAAACATCAGCAGGTATTGAATACATTCTCAGGATAGAATTCACAAGTGGAAGCTATTTAAGTAAATTGGAGCTGCTTCTAAATAAGATTCATATCTTATTTAGAATAAGAATCTATTTATTCTTATTTAGAATAAGTCTTGAATCAGGCCTTGAACTGTGGTGGTATATACTGGCATATGAACATTGTTTGTGTGAGTCTTTCCATGATCCCCAGATTCTGGCTTTTATTTTATGAAATCTGACTATAGCTGCAGATTTTTTTTTTTTTGAAGGTATGAGTGCATCAAGTGGAAGCATCTGCCTGATGTTTCAAAAAGCCTGAAGAAAAATGGGTCCAAGAAAGGACTAGTCCTTTCAACTGGAAGGGGTGGTGTTGCAAATACCCATAATTAACCTTTTGCTATGATGATTTGTCTTGGTTTGAGAGAACAGAACTAATTCTGTTCAGTGACTTTACTTTTCAGCTCAGGTCTTCTAACTAACTGCACTTTCTGATGTGAGCAGCCTGTTTTCACAGGCTGTGTCTGCTTCTATCAGTGATACCCCATGTTTAGAGTTGCTACCAAGGATTGGTGTGCAACCCAAGGCCACTTGCTTGATCTTGTGTACCACATTGTGGGTGCAGGAAAGTGAAAGGCCGCACCTGCAGGGAGGAGTGGACAGTGCAGGTGATGCCAAACTGACCAGGGAGGTATCCATCCCATATGCATTATGTTCTGTATAAAGTTGAGGCATCTGGAGGGTCTATAGCGCTCTTTCTAGGGGCTCCAGGCTCTTCTCCCTTCTTGGACTGCTTTGCCAGCTTTGCTTGACTTGACTCAGGTCCTCTTTTAGTTCCTTTCTTGGACCATCCAAGGAAGGCTCTGTCCATCTGCCTTTGATCGCTCTCTCTGTGTTCCTGAATCTGGTACCAGAATCCAGCTCCCATACACAGCTCCCACCTGCTGTGGTGCCCAGCCTGGGACTTCTCCAGTGCCTGCTCCACAACATCGGTGGTGGTGGTGATGTAATTACCCTCAGGGGGTTGGGTTCAATACTGGTTTTGTATATATTTGTATATATTCTATTTTTATTATTTTTTTCATTAAAGCTGTTCTAGTTTCCTTTTCTAATCACTAAGTCTCTCTCCCTTATTCCCTTTCTCTTCCCATTTGGGGAGGGAGGGGGGTTAACAGAGAGCATTTGTTATAGGTCTAAGGAGCCACCCTGATCCTAAACTGTGACAGGAATGTTTCTCTTTATGAAAGAATGGGGAGGAAAAAGTAGTACAAAGACAGATTATACCAACTGCATAGCTGTATCCATGCTAAAGGAACATCTTATTTTGGCCACTGTGGGATCAAACTGAGATAATGGAATTTTTTGTTTGTTTGTTTTCAACTTAAGTAATTGAATGGAAAGGAGACATGGGATCATTCAGACCGTACTTCACAGGAAGCAGGACAAACCCAGAGATGTTAATGTGTCAAATGGATGTATATGCATTCGTTGGAGGGACACTCAAAGAGATTCATAGACTGTACATCTAAGTTTAACTAAAGTGCATAGTCTGCTGCTAGCAACCTGGGAGAAGTCTCATTTTTAAAACGAGAGAACAAACAAGAAACAACCAAACCCACCATTTAAAAACAAAACCAAAAACAAAAACACCCCAAAAACCCAGCCATTCAGAGGTCTTGTGATTCCTTGAAGGTATTTATTATTTCTGAAAACTAAAAGGCTATTTCAGTTATTTTTTTGCTATTTTTTTAAACAGGGTGTATCGTCACATTTCATGAACAGTTTGTCACTGTAGCAGGTGACATTTCAAGACTTCAGGTTGAAGAAGTTACTTCATGGAGCTGACATTTTAGTTATTTGTCTTGTTTTAGGCGCAGATCCGTAAAAAACTGTAGCTGTCAGAAGTAAAATATCCTTAGTCTTGTTCCTCTACCTTCCTTCTGGCTTGAGGCACTGTCTAAAACAAGAGACAGATGAAGTTCAAATTCTGTAGTCGTGCCTGTGTTCTCACATCATTTAAGTACCTCACGTGCATTGGACACCCATGGAATCCCCCAGTGGGGCATTACTGTCTGTATCTCAGAGCATGATTCCAGTTTGTCTTAAAAGATGCATTTTAAACTATTTTTTAATTGTTATTATTTAATTGAGATGTCTAGCCCCTTTACCCTCTCTTCTGAGGAAGAGTAGAACAACAGGGATGATTATGGGACTTTGCAGTGTTTCCCAGGTCCTAGTGAACCACTCTTTTTGAATCTGCCATCTTCTGCCATCCATACTACTAGAGAGCAGTTAAATCAGGCATGATAAAAAAGGGAGAGAGAAAGACAGTATTTGTATTATCTCCATGATTTGCTGGCCAAAGTTTCATTTGGTTGTGGAAACCTGCTATAGAATGACATTGTTACTGAGGCTTGAGAAGGATGGGATTTTTTTATGGGTAAGAAGAGTAGTCAGAATTATAACAGTTACTGTTTAAAACAGAAAAAGAGTTGAAAGTAAGCCAGAATCCCTCAGTAATATCTAATCTGTGTAGTAGGAAGGCAATGTCATATAGCAACATATGGTGTTGCTCGCTGCTGGAGAAAGCAGTCTGTGGAAAACGCTTTCTGAATTTGGGCCCATGGTGCCAGTTCCCATGTCCTGTTTTAGAGACAGAAAATGGAGAACTGCTACAATTTCTGATTGCCTAGGAATCTACTCTATAATGTAAAATATTATAGCCCCAAAGTCCCAAATTCTGCATTTAAACTCTTTCTCACTCTTCACCCCCCCCCCCCTTTTTTTTTTTTTTCTCCTTTGTTTGTTTGTATCCTTTCTGATCATTTCAGTGAAATCAGGGCAGGGGAAAGTGATTTGAACTTTCTTCTGGGGACAATGTATGCATTCATCTCACAATACAAAACGGCTATTACCCAAGTCTGATCTATACTCACGTACAGGTACTGATTAATATTCTGTGCACAGGAATGTGCATTTTGAACTCACTAATTATTACAGTAGATTTTTAATAATTCTCTTCTTGTAACCCTCAATTTATCTTTATTGCATTTATGAAATAAATGTAGGAGCTCCCAGAAGGTGAATGTAATATTATTTTGTGCTCACCTCTCATCAGGGACTATGACAGAAGTATACAAATATCAATTAAGTTTCACCATGCTGCCACCTGGGAAATAACTTTTCTTACACCCATGTTACAGGTGGATAAACAAACGGGAGCTAAATAACTTGGCCTGGATCATGTATCAAATTGAGAATAGAGTTCTTGCACTGTCTCCCAGTCCCTCACTTGGGTCTAACCAGTAAGCATGTTACCACATAATTTATTTACATTTTAAGTCTGTATTATTTATAGTTAAAGATAATGTTTATCCTCACCTTTGGTTGCTTCTAACATTTGTGTATCTTTCTAGAACAGCATGATAGTAAGCAAAAGCACAAAATGTTTTTTTTTTTGTGGTTTCTGTTAAGATGTGTTCCCAGTGACAACAGTGGCTTTTGGATCAGCTCCTCATGATCATATTATAAATTGATTTCTCCAGTTCCTCAATTAGTTTTATTTTTCCTTGCACAGAATCCTTTCCATTTTCTAATGTTTTTATGGTGGTGGTTAAGGCATGCCCAAGAGGATAAGGAGGGTTTTTTTTTCCTGTTGTGGATTCTTATATACTTATTCTGTCAGGTTTGAATGATTACAATTCTTTTTCTTTTTTTTTTCTTTCCTTCCTAAGGTTACCTGTATATAAAGGAATATAACTTAATAACATGAAGAAAATCCACTGAAACTGCCCAGACTGGCCTTTATGCTTCACAAGGGGCTAGCAGTCTGTCAAACACAACAGTAGTAACTAGCTGACTGCTTGCCATTTGGGCAAGTGATAATTACATCTAATCCTGCCCAGGGGATACCAATGTTTCCAAAGCAGATGGGAGCACCCAGGCAGTGGAAGATCAAAGGATATCTCTGAAGGAAGAAGCAAATGAAAAAAGATTTGATAGAGAAGATATGAGGGGTTGGGAAGAAGCAGAAAGTAGAGAATCTAAAATCAAATCCTCTTCTGTTTAAAATTTTTTTGCCTTTGATTACGCTAAGCAACTAGATGATTGGACTTGAGCTTTGCATGTCCAATGGTGGGTTCTATGTGAACCTTTATAGATGAATGAAGTAAAAAGCTTTCTTTTTGTCTTTTATGTATATTTTTTTCTATTAAGTTTTGTAACTCTCATCTCTTTAGCTTCTGTCAATGAATGGTTTGGTTTACATTTACCTTATTTTGGCTTATGTTTAGGTTGACTTCAGGGTACCGGTAAATGTCAAGATCAATTACTTTTCTGAGTAAGGAACCTTAAACTTGACTGCAGGATTTATTTTGTTGTTATTTTTTGCGATGTCCAGCAAATCTATTGCACTTGGTTTCCAAAAGGAAGCTCAGCATCTGCCCAGCTGCATGGGTCAGTTTGCAAGCTAATGATGGAGATCATCAGGTAGAAGAAAGAATTTTTGGATAACAGCATAAATTAAGTATAGAATAGCCTGACCTGCAAAGAATGTGGTAGTATTCAACATCTAATTTACAAACAATTTTACAAAATTGAATAGGTGATACTTAATCCCTTTTCTGAAGGGAAATTAAAAAAAAGCTATTGTCCTTGGAAAGCCCAAGACAAGATTTATGACATCAGCTAGGGAGGATAAACTGAGGAGGGGATTTCTGATAAATGTAAGAATGGAAGAATAAACAAGCTGAAGTGGATGATAGTAAAGTATTAAAAGAGAAAAGATGCTACTCTGATGCATTCTGCAAGGAAGAAATCTGTTTCTGACCTGGAAACAGTTTAGCAGAAGACAACCTGAAGCCAAGTGTTAGAATTTAAGCAATGAAGATAGAAATCCCATCCATGTTCTGAAAAATGGATGCAACCACAGTTCTTGTAAAACTGAGCATCATTTAGGATATGAACAGTCAGTAAATCCTTTGTGTTGTAGACAGGTTTCTTTACCTTAGTGGTGAGTCAAGGAACTGACATAACTAACATAAAACCATCTTGGACATGACACTTCTCTTTGCTACTGTTCTTATGATGTGTATAGTAGTGTTTTTAATACAGATGCTATTCTAGGATACCATCTTACTGCAAAATGGAAACTTGAGAATTTTTTTTTCCTTTGGTATATGCTTGCATCTCTTACATAGTGTCTTTAATAAGATCCCCTTTTGCCTGTACATTTAATGTTTTTGACTAGTGAGCACTCAAGATCTTCGCAGAACTTTCCACAGGACCCTTAAAATAGAACAATTCTTTCATTAAGTCCCAGAAGAGCCGGCCTACTAATTGGATTTAAAGAGGTATTGTTGGAATTCTTATTAAACAGAGATATTTGTCTTTAGTAGCAGAACTGTCATTTTCTTCCCAGATGAATTTTCTCCTGCATGCTGAAAATCAATTATAAATCCAGGTAAATATTATTTTATTCCCATTCTATTCATAAAATGAGAAATTATATTGAAAAAAGAATTCTCTTTAAAGCCAACACTATTTGCACTGTGATGAAGATGACACAGCCTTATATGTTATTTTTTTCCTTACCCCATTCTATTCTCTTATGTCAAACTGTCATTATCCAGCAAGCTCACACTTGCAAAATTTTTAAATAAAAATAGTGAGTTGGGTGCCTGAATGACAGAAACACAGAACTAGAAGAATGCTCATGAAACTTAACTGAGTTCCAACATCTGTCTAGCTTGCTCTTAAAATCTTAAAAATATAGAGAGTGAAGTAGGTTCTTGGCCTTATAAGCTTGCCTCATCTTGAGTTTCACTTTCCTGACTGTTAGACATCTACAATAGTTTTCTGAAAAGCAACCTGAAGTCCTCATGGGGCCGCATCTGGCTCATTTCTTCTCACAGTCTTTGAAAGGGGAATTACCTTTTAATGAGATTTCAGTTGTGCAGTTTGATGGAGATGACTATGTCCTTCACTTAAGTGAAACATTTAAATGATAAAAAGGGGCAAGGCTTCTAAATACTCATGAGAAACAGTTTGTCTTAAATAAAAGCAGAACTCTTTCAGTGGCAAAACTCTCACCACCATGCCAGCAGTACTAGGATTTCATTTGCAAGTTTAGTATCATGGGAGGTATACAGAGAGAAGACTGTGTTTATTGACAGATTGTGCATTATAATAGGTAAACATAGAAAAACATAAGGAACATCTGCTTCCAAAGGGATGAAACTCACAGAGACAGCTCTGGAGTAAGGAAGACCTTTGTGGGCAGGATTCATCAGAAAGTTGATAAAGTCTCCTTCAGTGGCTCATTTCTGTAGGATTATCAACTTGTATCCATTTCTTAACTATCCAGAAGGGTTTTTCTTATCACTTGCATATTAGATACTGCTTGCCCTTATACAATATCACAGATTGTTTTTCGGTTCTTCAGTTCTCTTGGCTTACTGGGCTCATTTATCTCAGGAAACCTTTGTTTCCCACTCATAATGGAAATAAAGGTAACTTTCAGGATGGCAAATTATCATCAGTAGGCAAAAAAGGCTACCTTAAAGCAAATGAGCTCAAGTCCTTAGATCTTCGCAACATCTATCTGTCCCCTGCTAGGGACCCGCTCTATACGATTACTACTGCAGCACAACATTGCTTTAAATGAGCATGTAATTTGCCATTATTAGCCACCAGGAATGGAACTCTCACCTCAAGACATCAAAAAATCTGGACATGGCATACAATCAAAGCGTGGCATGCATTTCTTCTATGTTGTTTTTCTAGTTAGTTAAGTCATTAATAAAAGTGGTTAAATTATTTATCCTAGAACAGTTGGTGTAGTCAATCTCTCTTATTTTTTCCAATAAACAAAATGCAAGAAGTGGGTAGTAGTATTAAGATATTGTAATTAACATTTAGTTCTGTTAATGAAAAAAAAAAAGAATGCAAACATATGATGAGATTAATCAGTTACCTAAGTGAATTTAGAACAGATTATGTAAAACTGCCTGTGTATGCAGTGAAAACCTAGTTGAGTTACCACCAGCTGTTTGATATTGTGAACAAAGTGATGCACTTATTAGTGTTTGCATTGCATCATCTGTCTAATTAGGATCAGACTGAAGTGTCTGAAATCTCCATCATCCTTAATTCTTTGCTTGTTTTCATAAAGCACAGTATTTGGGATCAAAGTCTTGACTGGAAATTACTAGGTAGGACTAAGAAATACTGCTGTGTGTTCTGAGCTGGAGTTGAACCAGCTCAGGACATCCTGGCATCAGGATAACCCCCAGGAGCAGTCTGGAAGTTTTAGGACCTACAAGTGGGTGTGGAAAGGATTACTGTAGTGCCAGAGGCCTGTGTGGGGGATCAGATAGTGGTATTTGATGAAAGGTTGAATATATTAATGTAGGTAACACAGCTTTTATGAAACTGTGGATAGAAATCACATGGTTTAATGGGACCTTTGAGGTCTGTGAGTTAAGCCTTTCTTCTTTTCTCCTAGTTTGTCCTCCCCCTTTTCTCCCCTCCAGTTATTTGAGGTTTAAACCAATACAGCCCCTCCTAATACTACAAACCATAATTTTTCTATGCTGACGTGCTTCCACCCTCACATGCTTTCTGCTCGCTCTGCCCCTCCTCCCTATTTCAGGTGTCACACAGATAGTCTATTATTATGTCTACTTGCTTGGGCCGCCCATACCTCCAGCTGTCCCTTGGGATGGGTCTGCTCTAGAAGAGTTTCCTTTGGAGAAGATGCAGCTGTGTCAGATAAAAGGACACTAGCACCTGCAGAAGATGGTAGTACAGAGGAAGAGTTGTGTGATTGCCATCATTGTTTTCTAGAATTAGTCCTGGATGGCATATTTTTAAGGTTGTAATAATGTTTACTCTTTAAGTATGTCTAGCAGATGTGATCTTGTTATGAGACAGCACCACACTGGAGAACAACTTTATTCAGGAGATTGCTAATCCCACAAAAAATATAATGAGGAAAATGTGCAGTTGTCAAGAGCAAGATGTGGTAATAAGAATATTCATAGCTTGCTGAAGCAATGTAAATTCAGGGTAGAAAGATGATTTTTGGAAGATATAGGCTTTTATATGGAATAGGTACACTTGTATGCTCTACTGTTTTCAAAAGAGTATTCATGCATAAGCCTGTCTCTCTTATTTTTCTTAAGTGAAGGTGAGGGTGGGGAAAACATTCAAATCTAAATAAGGATTCAAAAATGTTCTGAAATCTTTGTGAGCTAGCTATTATTCAGGTGCCAAAGAATTACTGAGATTTAATTAGAGATGTTATAAACGTACCAGGGATGGGAAGGAACAAATTAGGAAAGGAAAATCCATGCAGGTAAGGTGTGGTGTGCTTCAATCTGCATAATGAGAAGAAGGATGGCAACAAGTGGTCTAAGCAGAACAGTAAATGAGAAGGCTTCACCTTACTGGGGTGTCAGAAGCTGTCTGCAAAAACCAGGCAAACACATTTTTTCACTTTGGGATTTGTTTTTAAGTACTCAAAGTACTTTGGTGGTGGACTCTGTGAATCTTGTCAGTGGTGGTGTGGGGAGGTGGTGCTGCACCATTTTATAGGTGTGTTGTATCCAGGTTGATGTGCAGTTCAGACTCACCTAGGCTGAATTGTAGCTCTCTACCAGAGTTCTGCGAGGGTAGAGGTTTTGAGAAGTGCTCTTTCCTGTTGATCTTCTTGTTACTTGTTTTCAAAGACAACAACTCCTAGCTTCCTTTGGCTATGGGTCAGGAATATGTGTGGTAGGGAAAACCTTTATTGTCCACAGTGTATTGCTTTTGGCTTGTTTGTAGCGCACCTGGAGGGTAGCCTTTTTTAGGATTTTTCTATGTGCCTGCCACATCTGATCTAGCTTACCAGCTTGCTTGGTCTTGCCTTATCTGCCATGAATCATTTGCATCTTTTGGCTTTCGGCAGCTTCTGAGTTGCCACAGTCCTCTCTGGGCAGCTGAGTGACACCCTCTAAGCTGCCAAGCAGCCTGAGAGCTTCCTAGTTCTACTCTGGGCTGTTGGTTACAGTGGAGGAGGTTATACTTTTTTCATAAATGTTTTAAGATGAAGTTATGAATAACATCAAGTGGAATCGGACCTTTAGGAAGAATAATATCTTAAAAAAAGTTATTGTGTGGTCTGGGTAGTTGTCTAGGACCTCTAAATGACTGATTTGAGTTTCATCTGCAGAGGTGCTCAGGACATCTCTTCTGGAAGAAAGGTTGGTGCTGAGGGATTGTTTGTGTGTGTGAAATGAAGGAATTCCTGGCTGCTTTTATGAAAAGGCAATGGCAATTTTGGTAAATCATGACTAAGTCATTTGTTTACTTAACAATTTGGAATCAAAGCTTAGTTTGTGGTGCCTGAGCAATATCTTTCTATATATACTATTGCTAACACTGCCACTGGATGGAGAAAAGTAGTTGTTATTTTATTCTAAGTGTTCCCTTTTGTTATTATTGTTGAGGAAAAGAACCACAGGCCTTCTAAATGCTGTCATGCTTAATTTTTTGATCCCAGATCCCTGCCCCAAAAAAAGTAATAATGACACCTGAACTGTTTTGTTTTCTGTCGTGTCTCCCCTCACCCCCCTTGCAGATGAAAGCTTTCAGTTATGGCATATTCTGCATCAATTACTTTACCAGGGGTTTTTGTTGGGTTGTGTTGGGTTTTTTCTGTGTGTTATTTGCTTTTTTTTTTTTTTTTTTTTTTTTCTGGTTGACTTTTCCACTCTGGGTGTAATACTGAAATATTTTTTGGGTGTGAAGACCAGAACCCAAATGTCCCAACTCCCAGCTGAGTGTCCAGTAATCAGTTATCTGCTCTTCTCTCCCATATATGGTAAACACTTCAGTATGTCATCATAGAGGAGCAGTATGCAGAAAAGGGAGTACTGCCCTGGCTAGGACATGCTCCTGTGCTGTGTGTGATGCAGCTCTTTCCAGGCAGAGGAAGGAGCTTACATGTAGCCTCCAACATTCTCCCCTAGGCCTGTAATTGCCAAGCTCCTGTTAGCTAAAAGGTTGGTGCTACCCAGGATGCTTCCCCACATATCTCTGCCTGTTATGTATGCTTGCTGGGTTGTGTTTCTCAGGTGTATGAACTGTCATTTCTGTGTTCCTGATGTAAGCAGTTAGGCAACTGCTTACTCAAGGTGGTGGCGTCGTCAGCTTGCATGGTAGCACAGTTTCAGGTTTAGTCTGAATTTCTAGAAAGTTCTGGTGTCCTAAGTACCTGAGTGGATTATTGAAAAGTTTTTGGTTACTTTCTTCTATGTAGAACCTATTAGTTTGCCTAAATGGCACCTCTGGCATTCAAGTGTGGTTTGGTACTTCCCTGAGGATGGGGCAATCTGCGCTGCCAAGCACTACACTTCGAAGTTTCAGCAAAACAGCTGGAATCCTTAGCTTTGTATTTATTTGTTTATAATCTTGTGGATATCAAGAAAAGAGGAGGAAAAAGAGTAGGATAGGCATGCCAAAGTAAAGCTTGGATAATAGTGATATGATGAAATGCACTTTAAAACTATTTAGAAAACAGTAAGTCTATAGGAAACTCCAGATCATCTTGTTTATTTTGTGCATTTCAGACTATGTAACCAGGTTGATCCTTGCAATCTACAAAATGCATAAAACCACTGTATTTCCTTCTAATCTTACAATGTTGGACACTTCATTGTTGCTATTTTAAACTTTCACCTTGCAGAAAAGCAGACTTGAGAACATGTTAAGTCACAAACAGTGGTATTACTACTGTAACTGCTCTAGCTGAGTTAGCAAGGACATGACTCTTACAGAAAGGGGATTTTCTGTAAGAATTATCCCCTTGCTTCAGATATTTTATTAATTTTTTTTTACCAGTAAAAGCTATGTACTATGGTGGTATGGATATTTGATATTGTGCATGCAAATTAGGTTGATTAGCTCTTCCAGAAGGACAAAAAATACACAGTGCAGTTTGTCTTGGATGAGTATGTTTCTGTATATTTGTCTGAAGTGTGTACATGCATGGAGGCAAAGCATTATTATACCATATACTACCATTGTTAAATATACAAAATAATTTCTTAGTGTGCATACACCGTGCTTCACCATAATTCTATGTGAACTTGAAAACCTATTTATACTATTTGAAATACATCCACAGTGTTATTTTAAAAGATGTTGCTCTTTGTTGCAACGTTGAAGTATATTTGGATATAAGGGCTCTTACAGCATCCTGGGGCAACCACAGGGAGAACTTCTAAGGCTCTAAAACCTAAGCAACAAGCCACCATCCATAATTGTGAACTTTCATTATTAACCCCTCTGACCTGAGTACTGCTGAAGTGGAATGAGATGCATAAAATGTTTATTGAGAAATAATAAAAATACATTCCCCAAACAGAATTTTTATCTCCACTCTCACAGACTGACTTTGTGAAACAAGGGAATGGAAAGATCAGCCTGCTGGAAACTACTGTCAGTAGGGAAGAAAAAAAAAAAAAAAGGCAATAAACCTGCAGCTGAAAAATACTGTTAGACAAAAGGAATTAGTTTACAACTCACCTACATTTCTATAGAATGTTTAAGCAAATTAATTGCTCTCTTGAATATCTAACACCTCCTAGAACTGAAGCCTAAAACTAGAATGAATTTATCTTTTGTTATGGTAACATTCATGTATTTCTTCCAAATAATTGTCATTTTTGTTTTGTATAGGTGGTTGAAGGAAACATGCTCTTACTTCTATCATCACATGAAATATTTGCATTGGCATATAAAACCAGGTAAAATTCTGTTTCTAACACCTTTGAAAGTAGGCCTTAAGTGTAGTTGTTATAACAAACATCTTTACCATCTGATACTAAATTGTATAATAAGGTCACAGAGCAGTGAGGGAAAGAAAAGTGACAGTGCCATAAACATGACAGATAATACAGGTGTAGATATTTTGATTGACATTGTTTTTTTTCTGTTGAGGGTAATATTAGCCCTAATTAATAGCCTGTATGAAGAGGACTAATATACACTCCAAACCGATGTTGATATTTTAAGTAGGACTTTATCTTGCATTATGACAAAATTCTCTGCTGGGGTAATCTTGTTTTTTCTTCTTTTTTCCTAAGGCTTGGCAACAAACTGAAAGATTTCCTTCTACCCCGGCCCATCAATGTTGTTACAAAAACCAGGGATGCTCTCTAGGAGAGACAAGTTTTATTTTGTGTGTGTATCAGACATAAGTAAATTATTTAAAAAACAAAACAAAACTGGTTTTGACTGAATTACTTGTTAATGTGTAAAAAGTGCTTGCACTAAGGAGAAAATTTCAAGCTTTCCTCCTCAAAATGCATGCCACCAGCAAGAATATTGCTATTTGGCTACCCAGCAATGATGTGCCAGGAAACAGTAATATTGTTTCTCATTCACTTTTTCTTCAGTATGGACATTCCCAACAGGAGTAAGATCCCACACTTCATGAAGGTCATATACTTGTTAAAGTGTGGAAAAGGCAGGCCGTGCTGGGAACTGAGGCAGTCTGGCTAAGGATCACACTTATCTGCTGAGGATACCCCCTAAGGCACTTAATTAAAATTCCCAGCAGGCAACATCTGCATGAAAGCAATTTCATTTTTGGTACAGACAGGAAATTTCAGTTTTCTGATGGATCCTGCCCCCTTCCCCCTCCCTTGGTAAAAGTCTGTTCTCCAGTGTATATGTAAACAGACCTCATGGATTGCATTAAAAAATTGCAGATTTCCTTTATAAATAATGTCACTGTGGCGTTCTCACTATGTCTAGCATAAAGAGAAGTGTCAGAGCTGTAATGACAATCACTTTCTGTATGCATGTGTGCTTCAGCAGCTTAAGGGCAAGTAGCTTATGCCTTTCTATGTCATTGAAATAAGTAGCATGTAGTAGAATTGGCCTAGCTCCTGAGGGGCATTACATTGTAATGTTTTTTCAGTTGTGAGTTTAAAGGTATTATGGGGGCGTGGGGTGGGAGGGAATAAAATTAAAAGAAATGAAGCTCCACAGGCAGAGCAATTACTAAATAGTATTTAAACTGTTATACTCCAGACTGGTGGTCTAAGGTACCATTCAGAAGTCATGACCACTTTTCCTGTTCTCTCCTGGTATCCCTGCCCTTAGAATTCATTATTATTGACCTGGGAGTGAGCATAATTAAAATCTTTCTTTTTCCAGTTCTCTCCCACACTCATCTTTAACTTCTCTGACTTGCATTTTTGATATTAAAAATCCCTATCATATTTTAATGTTCTAAAGCCTGGGGTGGATGATTACATTTGCTGAAAATGAAGCTCAGAGTGAAAGGAAAGACTAATCAAATAGAAGTAATGTTTTAAAAGTGTCTCTCTTTTATGTCACAGGTATCATAGCCTGCTATTAGAGGTCCCAAAGTGCGGGAGAATCCACAGTGGACTTCAACAAGGATCAATGTGATCTAAGGTGAAGCCATTTATTCAAGCACACACACTGCTTATCTATCATTTCTCTATCAGTACACGAGCTACATTACATTGCTGTTGGCTACAGGCCCTGTCCATCCACCTAATTATCACTAATAATTGGTTAAAGCTACACAGCCACGTCTTCCTTATAA
>JAAGNO010013587.1:84445-96656 GCA_033439905.1 Ceryle rudis | reverse complement strand
TCCTTCTTTGAGATTTCTCTTGCAGTGTGGTAATAGCTTTTTGTGTATACTTTTGGTGTCAGGGTTACCACAAGTGAAGCTTCTGCTAATGGCTTGCTGCAGAAGAGTGAAAAAAGATCTTTCGTGAAAGTGCAAACATGGCAAGTTCCAGTTTGCCCAGACAAAATCTAAATAACAGGACTACAAATGGACTGGTATGCCGTATTATGGAGTTGTTAGAGGAATTGTTATCCAAGACTTTACACGTGGAGGATTGTAGATGCACCCAGACTTCCCTTCAGAGCTGTTTGTTGCGTGGAAATGAATAGAAATGGGAGTAAATAATCTGTTCTTCATTTCCAAGCTAGAGTCTAAATATATACTGAAACGGTTCACAATTATTAAAAGTTTTGATGATGTTGCTGTGGGATTGGATTTGTCCAAAGATTATGTATTGACACTTGTGCTTCTCTTGCACTACATGTATCTCTATGATATTTAACCTAACTGTGCTCAGTAGAATATGGTTCGAAAGATGGGCCACTGCCTTTGATAAATCACATGTAAATGACCATCCCATTACTGATTCAGAGATATCCATCAATGTGGCTTCCCTACTCCTACTTCAATGTTGTTTATTACTTATTTACATGCAAAGCCTCATGAAGCTGCAATCCTGAGACCTCATAGTGGATTTTGCCCTGATACGTGATGTCAATCAGTTGTGTGGAGATGCTACTAGTTGGTTCTAAAAGTCAGAGTATCTGGCTGATGCAACAGTTGCAGATTTTCACGAATAGAGGTTTTAATGTTGTCCTGGGTTCAGTTTGGGTTAATTATCACAAACAGCTGCTGGTCCAAGCGGCTGGGAGGGTGGGGCAGCAGCTGGGAGGGGCCACAGATGGGATAGACAACAGAACCAGTCAGTGGGATATTTGATACCATACTGAGTCATGCCCCTACATAAGGAGAAGGCTGGCTCAAGGTGGGGGTGCCTATTTTCACCTTGCTTCAGTGTGTAGGGTCTTACCTTTTTTCTGCTTTCCAATTTTCCTTCCCATCCCACAGGAGGAATTTGGGGGGGGGGGAATGATGAGGGGAAGCAGAAGCAGTAGCAGTGGGTGAGCAGCTGTGTGATGTTTAGTTGCTAGCAGATGTTAAACCAAGACCTATGCTCATTCAGAGTGGTTCCACTGAAGTGATTTTACTACTTTGTGTTAATCTGTCTGGGAGCCAATAAAGGTGTTAATAATGTTGTAAGTTGTCTCAGAATCTTGTTAAGTTTCACAGTGGAATTGCATGATAGATAGATAGATGGTTGGGCTCTATGAAAAAATGCCAATCTTACTTCCAAAATATACAGTGATGTTTACTGCTTCCTAAGAGTCCATTATGTGCTCTGAAACAGTTTTTTTGTCAAAACATGCATAGTACAGCTTCATGTTATGGTTTCTTTTTTTGCCTCTTTTGCTCTTTCTGGTACTTCATAGCTATCAAGATGCTTGTGATTAACACAATACACCTGTTTGTGCATGACTACTGTTAGTCTACATTTTTGCTGTTAGGTTAATCCTCTAGACAGTGATGATCCTGTGTTTCATAATTTGTTAGAAGCTGCTCAGGAATTTATACCTTTACACTGAGAAAGAAGTTCCTGGAACAGAAGTTGTACAGATGGAACAAGTCTGACAGGGCTCTCTGATCCTATGAAGTGACTCACCTTCCATCTGTGGAGGAACTGAAGGATAATTGTGCTTGTTGATTTGATTTCCTTTGTCACATTTCTCTGCAAAACCTTGCTCTGGCCACAGCTAGAAGTAGGAATGATATGTGATGAGGTAGTGGCTTCAAGTGGCTGGCCTGGCTAAACTTTGATTAGCACAGGGCATATTCCAAAGCAACACAATTAGACTTCCTGTTTGCAGATTTCTTTCAGGGAAGAGGTTCTTGTGATACCTTTGAGAGTAAAAGACCAGTTCAAGACTCTCCAGCCTCATTTTCTACTTTCTGAATATTCGTGCTCACCTCATTATCTGGTGTTTGTGTATTGCTGTAGTCTCAGTGTGGTCTAGACTTCACTGCTGACTCTCAGTGGCTTCACAGCCTAGCTCCTGTGTGAACTTCTTGTCTGAGAGTTCAAGTAGACCTCATCTCTGCTTTCATTCTAGCAGCTGCTGTTACATGGGTGTCCTGCACTGCTTGGTGTTGTGGTGGGTACTGGGCATTGGTCCTGTCTTCTTGGGTCACTTAGTTGGGGGAGAGGGGAAATCCTTTCTGAGTCCCTGTCTCGTTTCCATGTGCAAAATCACTTAGATTTGTGGAGGTCACTTGTCTGCACTGTTGTCTACATTGCTACTCCTGTTCAGGCCCTGTAATCTTAAACTAACCAATTCTTGCACCCCATACAGCTTTCTCTTTTTCCCCAGAAGGTCTAATCTCAGGGAGTGCTTGTGCTATTTGTGCTTAATTTCTGTTACCTTATTTATCCACCAGCCAGAACTTCAGAGTACAAGCTGTCAGGGCAAGTATTATACCATCTCCATGGGGTTTCATGACCTTTTCCCCAGATAACCTTCAGAATAATTTAACTCGTGCTGCTACATGGGAACCCCTGGTCTCGTGGTTAATGCTGAATGAAACCTTTGTAAGGAAGGCTTTCATCTACCTCCAAACATTTTAAGGCTATTTCAAGGGTCATATGCAGGAGATGTCTGGAAAAGCATTGACATCTGCACTATCACATTCATGCTAAAGGAAAAATAACTACTGAACTCAGTGTAAGTAGTGCATATTGACAATTTTGCTAATGAAGAGCATTTGTGTCGTTCACCTTTTTGATGCTTACTTGAACCTTCTGAAGTTGTCTCTACAATGGTTGTTTTGGTGTTCTTTTTTTGAAAGTTGTTTAAGATTGTACATATCCTATTAAATCAGTGCTCTTGAGGCCAAGAGACTCTTGAAAAGACTGGCCCTGACAGGTTAGTCTAATTGTCTTACATTTTTGCTTGTTTTCTCCTTTTTCAAAAACAAGTATAACATTTTAAATTGGATTAAGTAGGTAGTTGATTGTTCCAATAATTTAATTAGTAGCCATCTCAAAAAGCTGTTCTCCTCAAGAAAAAAAGACACTTAAATACAAAAAAGACTTTTCAACCCTGCCCTCAAGACCCCAAAAACCCCAGAAAGCTGACTAGTTCTATACAGTAATTTGCCAGACAAGGTATAGTGTTATCCATAATCACATAACTCTTAAACTTTATCTTCATGCACTGCCTGTGAAAGCTTAGTAGCAGCTCTCCAGTACAAAGTTTCCCATTTACTAGTCAGTAGCAGACTTGCACAATTGTATAATAATCAACATTGTCTTGAACCTTCTTTAAAGGAAGAATGTAACAAATTCACTTTAGATTCTACTTTGAGTTTCAGTAGAAATCAATTTAAAAGGGTTGTGATTAAAGACCATTCTCAGCATTGCATTCAAGAGACATCAAAAGGCTTTATAAAGGAAGAGACAAAGAAATTGAGGATAACCTTTTTGACTAGAGGGCTCAGTTAAATTGAAACAAATTAAATTGGCCTCTAACTTGGCACTTTGGCTGTGTGGCCCCGGGAAATAAAAACAAAGTTTATTCCTCCTGCCTCAGTCTTGATGCCTGGCTGGTTCTGACTTTTTCACTTATATGCATGACCCTATGGGAGTAGGTGTAGCCTTAGAAGGAAAGCCAGTGGTAGCTGCCGTTAAGGCAGAAAGGGCAGCCCTGTGTGACTCAGTCCCAGCCAGGGTTTATGCCCTCCTCCTGATATGTGGGGCTGAGCCATACTCTCTGTTGGTCAGTGTAATGCAGAGATGGCTTGTGTAGTAAGATATGCCCAAGGCAGCGTCTCAAGTGTTAATTCTTAATGTGGTTTAAAGCTGATTCTCAATTGATGGTCTTTTTAATAATGACTAGGCAATTCCTCAATACTAAGAGCTCAGTTCTGTGTCTTCACAGCATACTATAAAAACCCAGCCCTGGATATCTTAAGGGCTTTTCCCTCTCCTGAAAGAAACTGGATTGAATTACTCAGAATGAGTGGGCTGTTAAGCAGGGCTGTGTCTCCATCACTGCGTGTCTATTCACGAGACGTGAGAGATACAAACTACTTTCTGTAGAGGGTATTTGTGCAGTACAGGAGAAAAAATGTTTGAAGTAAGGCTTGTGGGCTGGGATTGGGAAGGCCTTATTTCTGGTTTGTAGCTCAGGATTGTCTCAGTAATTTCCATGAAAAAAATCACAGGGTAATGAAGAGAAAGAATCTTTCAAGTGGGAACTAGGTGAGTGTTAACAGTGTCTCACTTTACTTATTGGCCAGATAACTTGCCTTTATCTGAGATACATTTTTAAGGTTGTCTGTGTTTTTTTGATCCAAAGCACCTAGGAAAAACTGTTATATAAATGATGGGCCGTGACAGTGTGCTTTATTTTTCTTCCAGTACCTGTGGTTAAAAAAATTATTTCTATTTTGTTTTGGTTTGTTCTGGTGACTTGCCTGATTGACGGAAAGGATTTATGCAGTCCTGACTTCAGTACCTAAACTCTAGACAGTGATAAAGAGTTCATACATACCGATTTCCTACTTGTTTGCTATAAAGGGAAAAAGCTTATTCATTCATTTATTTGGCTTGATCTTCTAAACAGACATATTAGCATAGCTTGTTGATGATTGCCACTTGCTGCTTTTGCTCTTGAAACCCAATGTTTTCACAAAAGCGTGAATTTCAGTACCTTGCCTTTAGGTGCCTACTTCATCTCCCAGTTTCCAGTAATGGTCTCTAGTACTGGGAGAGCAGTTTCTGTGCACATACAGAGGTTTGGAAGAACTGAGAGAATTAGAATATTGAGAACCTGCAGTTCCTTGGTGTTACTATTCAGAAGTTACTGTTTGGATTTAGAAGGCTATTAGCATGTTGTGAGCCCATATGTTGGTTGCAGCCAGACTGGATCCACCTTTGCAGAGCAGGTGTGTACATTGCGGAAATGTGAAACAAAAAAAAAGTAATTAGTGATCTCTTTGGTAGCATGAGGAGTTTACTCTTGAACCTTGAGTACCTCATCTATATGCTTTGCTGCTAATGAAATTGAGTTAGCCCTAAGTTCATTTGTAGTTCACATCTCATAGAAAGGGCTTTGCTTCTCATTTATAAGGCTTCTTTGATTGCTCTACAGCTGAGTGAATTCATGTTGATGTTTCATTACTGACTGCATAGCATAAACTGTGAATGTGAGTTAGAAACTTTGTTGCTTTAAAATCCTATAAGCTTCTTAGCTTAAAAATTCCAGCCCTTAAAATCAGATGTTCTGAAATATACTGTACTACATCTGTTTAAATCTGTGTAGGCAACCACAGAGGTGGCAAAAGGAAAAGTTACTGACACAATCATTGAAGTGCGGAGGAAGGAAGGTATTCAGCTGAAATCATGTTTCATTCTTTCAAGTTTACTTACATTAGGATTCAAGAATCACATTGCACCATCAACTGTTTTGCAGACATAAGTTGCTCAAAACACTACTTCCTCATTTAATGACTGGCTGTTGAATGTTTTGTATATCTAGAATTTTCATTTTCCTATTTTGACAATAGTGTTATGGTGTTCAAACTATTTGCTTTTATCAGTGTTATAGTATCTTGAGCCCAAACTACTGTAATTGAAGATTTTTTTTTTTCTGATACCACCCAATAACTACAGAAAAAAAACCCCCAAAATATTTTGATTGCATGCTTAGACCGAGTGAGAGGGGAAAGGTAATGCTCCAATAGTAGCCTTTGATGAAACAAGAGACTTCTTTTTTTCTTCTCTTGTAAAATGCCATTTTGAATTGCTCTGTGCAATTGTCTGTTTGTTGTTAAAGCTGCTACTATTGCAGGCTTTGCAGCTTTTTGTCTATCTTCAGTTTTAAGGCTGCAGGCAGACCCACATGAAACACAGAGCAGGATTAGCCCCCTTTCCCCCTCCATCCCAGGGAAGGATATGAAGGGGAATAAGGAAAAAAAAAAGAAAGATGCCTCACCCAAGATTGGAAGTTAAGACTATAACAAATTTAATGAATAACAGGAGAAAAACAGAAAAGTAATATTAAGGGCAGAAGGATACAGAACTTTATACCAAACCTGCCCTTGGATGGTAATGGATTGTGAGGTGCACATGGAGTGAGACCCAGCTGCGCTGAGATGGTGTTGCAGCTCCCAGAGCCCAGGAAGGAACAGCCCCCCAAAGTCCCTGTCTCCTTCATATATGGAGTGCAGCAGGGATGGGGAGGGAATAACAGCTGCCCTTTGATTCCTCAGGGTCCCAGGGTTACCACCTGTGTCATCCCCCCAGTCTATGTACCCTTAAACCACAACATTGTCTTTTCATAAAAGCTACAGCAACTCATGCAAGTCTGGGACTCATGAGGTTTACACAGGCACACTTTTCAAGCTTGTCCAGGTCCTTCTGGATGGCATCTTGTCTCTCAGGCATGTCAACTGCACCACTCAGCTTAATGAGGGACATGTTCATGAAAGAGCTACCACAGTTGCTTTTGTAGGTTAGTAAAGGCAGTCAGGATAAGCTTGAGGAGCATAATGAATGTATGAAAGAGAATTGTTTTAATATCTTTGAGTAGAAAGTTGTTAATCTTAGATTAACTTTTAGTGCTGACTACTGCATCATACTTTGAGAAATATAGCATTGTTGATTCTTTCTGTGAGTTTTCAGTGTGAAGCAAGAAGTGTTTCTTCCATGAAGTATGTTAACTTTGTCTGTTTGTCTCAAATTCCTCCCATCCTGCTGCCTTTTCATTGTTATAACTCTTATATTCAACAGCACTAGAGCTAGTATTTAAATATGCAGACAGCAATGTGGGAAAACGTCCATACTATGGAGGAACATTTAGGTTCACTTATTCTCATGATTTATGCTTAATTATGCTTAGCTGAATGTTCTTAAGTGAGGTTTCATGTTTGTGAGCTAAAAGCATAACTGTCCAACACACATGGCAGAATTAATCAGAGACACTTAAATAACAAATTCTTAGGTGTTGCTCTTTAATTCCCAAGCACCATTGAGGAATAATTTTTAGGGTCAAGTTATGTTGCAAGCAGAGGTGTGTAGATCTTGAAAGCAATGAATACTGCGCTGTGTTATTGAAACAATGAAGTATGTTAATGTATGTACTTAATTAAGAAAAAGAACCCACAACAAAACATGTAGATCTAAATTGTGTGGAAATTCTCTGGAGCCACAGTTCATACAAAACCTACATTGCTTTAACTGTCAGTTATGCAAAGCCAGTGTAACCCCAAAAGAATGATCTGCATTGACACCAAATGTCAAGGTAGAAATACAATCCCCAGAAGAAGCGATAGGGCTGTGCAGTATAGTTGAGAGCTGGGGCAGAGCTTCCCATAGGGAATGAGTGGCGGTCTAGTAGAGACCCCAAAGTGCATTGAAGGTCTGACAGATTAAACAGCTAAGGAAATGCGGTATGCAATAAACAGGACACATTATACACAGAGCTTCATAACATTAAAGTAACCTTTTATGATACAACTGTATTTAAATTCTGTACACTTTACTATTTCTTCCAAAGAAGGAACAAGAGAATGTGTTCCTGAGTCTTGCCTGTATAGCGTAGAAATGCTCTTGCTGTTAGAAAAGAGAAGGAAAGTGTGAAGTCAAGAATGGGGAAATTGGAATATTTTTGTAAATAAAAATACGAGTGTTATGCAGCCATGCTCTTATAAATGGTCAATTGTCATGGTTTAATCCCAGCTTGCAACTAAGTCCCATGCAGCTGCTTTCTCACTCTCCCATTGTGAGATGGGGAGAGAATCAGAACAGTAAAAGCTAGAAAACTTGTGGGTTGAGATGAAGACAGTTTAATAGGTAAAGCAAAAGATGGGTCTGCAAGCAGAACAAAACAAGGAATTCATTTGCCACTTCGCATCAGCAGGCAAGGTGTTCAGCCATCTCCAGGAAAGCCAGGCTCCATCACGTCTGACGGTTACTTGGTAAGATAAATACCATCACTTCAAATGTCCTCCCTTCCTCCTCCTCCTTCCCCCAGCTTTATATGGTATGGAATATCCCTTTGGGCATTTGGGGTCAGCTGTCCCAGATGTGTTCCCTCCCAAATTCTTGTGCACCCCTAACCTACTCACTGGTGGGGTGGTCTGAGAAACAGAAAAGGCCTTGAAGTTGTGTGAGCACTTCTCAGCCATAATGAAAATATCACTGTATTATCAATATTGTTTTCAGCACAAATGGAAAACACAGCCCTGTACTAGCTACTATGGCAAAAATTAGCAATCCCAGTCAAAACCAGCACATCAATCTGCATACATTTTGCATCTGGATTGCACAAAACTCTGACCTTTTTTTACTTTTATCTCATTGGAATTGGATGGCCTCATTTGATGCCAAAAAGGACTGTGGTGGATTGACCTTGGATGACTGCCAGGTGCCTGCTAAGCCACTCTTACTCTCACTTCTCAACAGGACAGGGAGAGCAAATAAGATCCAAAAAACTTGTAGGTTGAGATAAAGGGAGTTTAATGAGGAAGAAGTAAAAAAAAAAAGAAAAAAAGAGGAAAAGGGGAAAGGCTGTATGTGGAAGCAAAGCAACTCTCTCTGCTTCCTATCAGGAGGCAATGTCCAGTCACTTTGTGGGAAGCAACACCTTAGTATGTGTAGCAGATACCTGGGAAGAGAAAAGCCATAATAAAAAATGCTTCCAGTCCATTCCCCCTTTTCTCTTAGCTTTTATAAGCCTTAGCATGACATCATATGGTGTGGAATATACCTTTGGTCTGCTTGGGTCAGTTTTTCAGAAGTACAAAGCACAGCACTATTGTATGGGTTGCTCTGAGAAAAGTTAACTCCATCCTAGCTGGACTGAATACAGCAATAAAAAGAGACAAACATAACAGAGACAAGCCCGTGAGGTTTTTTTCATTATTAATGTTGTTAAAAAAATGCGTTTAATGCTCTGGATCCATGACTTTGACAAAATGGTGCTATATCTGTGTGTGATTTACTTACCTCTGGTTCAGCAAGGGTAGATACACTTGTTATTGAAATTATTGCATGTGACTTTCTAACCAAACTAGACTTTGTATATGAGATGCATTAAGTAATCTTCATGGGTTTATGACTTCATCCTTGTCTGCAGATAAAATGGATTGCTATGGATAGAAGAGGCAAGAAATAAGTAAAATTTCCATTTAGTTCTTGAGAAAGGTCCCTGATTTTGAGCTTAGTCTTTGCAGACTCTAGCCTGTATGTACTAAGAATCACTGTTGGAAAACAGAAAGCTGTCATTGCTGTGGGACATTCAGATCTGTCACCCTGGAATAAATCTCTTCTCATATAGCTGCCATAATGAGCGATCTGTTTTTCAGTCATAGGGTCAGGTGTGGTTGTTGTCTTAGCAGGTGCAGATAAATCATTTAATTCTATGTTGTTGTGGTATTGGTAATAGGAAGGGAAAGACTGGGAGATCTGTTGGCAGACCTAAAGTTTTGTCAGTTTTGCTATTATTGTTGCACAGCTTTAGGGTAAAAAAGGAGGTAAGTAGAGGTCTGCATAGCTATTTCAGATGTTCAGGAAGCTCCTAATTCAGCATTCAGTGATTGCTATAGCCATATGCATGTCAAGTCCTTGTAGATAACTCAGGCAGATTTTTCTCCCTGCTATATAAGACAGAGCTACAAAGTTGTATGGCATTATTACTAGTAGCAGAATTTCTCAAGAATTTAGCCAAAGGCATGCTTTTGACAAATATCATGCTGAACATTGTCTTTCATATTGCCAGCTGACAGCTTTCAGTTAGTATTTCTGATCAGGGTCTGTAAAATTGCCAAGTTAGAGAATTTTCGTCTTTATATTCTAGACCGTATCTTCAGCCAAGGTTAGCTGACGCCTCCTCCAAACTGTATGGTACCCTCCGAGAAACCTAGCCCTTGATCTGCTCTGTATCTCTACTTATTTGGTGTTGGCATATTTTATGATCCTGCCTTGGAATTGGAAAACTTGACTGTTTTATTGAACTCTTGCTAACAATTGTCTCTGTATTAAAAATCACTCCTGCCAGGGATCAGATATGTTTTACTGCTGCAAGAATGCTTATGAGTATTAAGCTAAATGTGGACACTTTGTCAACAATGCTAGGATGTTTTTTATTATACTTTTTTTTTGTCTAGAGGATGGTGCTGTCTGTGGCTTTCAGGGGATGTATGTAACAATAGCTATGCAAGAAAAGAAGCACACTGGGAAGATAATTGCATCAGAACAGACATGGAGTAAACCCTGGAGGTGAGAGGTCTATGAATGAATTTCACTTGACAATTATAACTGTGCACAAAACATACTAGATATAAGGTAATTTAGTTAGTGAAAATAAATAAACCACCAATGAAATATACACCCTTGCATTTTATTTCCTTTTATTTACAGTAATATGCACTATTGAAGGCTGTAATATTAACTGAGACTTGATGCTAGAAATCTGTCTAAATTGCTGTTTTATTAATTTTTTTTTTTCCCTTCCCAAAGCATTCCCCAAACATTTAATCTTGAACAGTAGCTTTTGCTACAGAAAAGTACCTGCAGTCCTTCTCCAGACTGCTAGATGGGCAATCTTTGGACTGAGTGGTGATTGAGGGTCAAAAAGCTGGATGAGGAGGGCAAGACTACAAGGTTAAATGTGTGAAAGCTATTTCTGGGCAAAAAGAGCTAATTATTTCTCAGGTGTCCATTACAGAGAAGGGCAAGGAGCTGTAGCTCAGTTTCAAGTATAGGACTGTTAAAATTAATGTTAATTAATTTTGTATGTGATTATGAACTTGACCCTTCGTTGTCCCTATGAATGATCTTAGGGAAGCCAAAACTGAACCTAGTGTGTTCTTATGGAAATTCACTATCCTGTGCTTCCAGTTGTTGTTGTTTATTATTATTATTAATTATTACTAGTTTTAAAAAGTTTTATGCCTCTTCCTTTTTTGAACATTTCTTTTATCCCTACCTCAGACTCCTGCAGATATGTCTCCCTGAGTGCTTTTATAGCTGTTTATTGTTTAACCAAATAGATAGCTCTATTGCCTGATTTTTTTATTTTTTATTTTTTTTTTTTTTTTCTTCTTTGTACTATTAGTAAATTCTTCAGTAAGCCTGGGAAGATGTTTCCATTTGTGATTGTAAGGGAATTTGGGATTAACTGTTTATAGCAAATCTACCACAGCCTGTGGATCCATTAAGACAGTTAGACCTGCATGAAAGGTGATGAAAAATAGCCTTTTTCAGCTTTACCACTCCTTAATCTCATTAGCTACCTCAAAAAAGTTGTGTTTTCTCTTCTGGTGGAGGTAGATATATTATAATATTTATCTATATATAGGTCTTAAATCAGCTGCAGGTGGCTAAAGCATTGTCCCTGAGGACACAAAGGCTTCATGCAATTTCTGGTACGTGCATTTTGACCAGTTTCTCAGAATCGGGAGCAGTGGAGAGAGGGACACTAATGAGGCTCAGTTTACCAGCTGGTGATCAAAATCTCCAGTGTCTGACATCTTTGCAAATTATTCCCTTGGGCATCATCTTTACATGGTATCATCCTTATTGAACAATGAACAGCATTTCACAATAAAATGAATCTTTCCTGAAAATGTGCAACATTCTCTAAATATACAGCTACTTGGGTGAAGCTGCTTAAGTTAAACTGTTCTTATTTACTTGTGCTTAGGCTAGGCTATCTCTTTGCCCTTGAAACATCTAGTTTCTTAACATCTTTCATGTGTACACTTTTGTTTTTTCTGTTCTTGGGTTTAGGGACTTTCTGCAGAATTACAGTTTAATCAAAATAAGAGGATATAAAGTAAAAGTTGAGTGCATTTTAGTGTGATAAGATATTAAGCTTACCTTCAGGTGATTAAAATCTGAAGTCAGATTTAAGTTAAGGCCCCATCTACAAAAAGCCTCTTCAGTGATTGTACTTTATTTAACTATAGCACTGTTCAGGTCTGCGGGGGTTTGGTGGTGGTTGTTGTATCTCAGGTTTGTGTTTTGTGTTTGGTTGGTTGGTTTTGTTGTGGTGGTTGTTTTTTTTTTTTTTTGTTTTTTTTTTTTTTTTTTGTTGTTTTTTTTTGTTTTTTTTTTGGTTTTTTTTTTTGTTTTTTTTGTTTTTTTTTTTTTTTTTTTTTTTTTTTTTTTTTT
>JAAGNO010013587.1:67484-80135 GCA_033439905.1 Ceryle rudis | reverse complement strand
ATGTGAATTTTCTTTTTTTTTTTTTTTTTTTAAATTAAATGTGGTTGTTGTAGGGTAAAGGAGAGGCAATGAAAATGCTGATTTCTCCTTACAACACCTGCCCCCATTGAGCTGTCAAAGAGTGATGGGTTACTACTTCTAATGCTGTATCCCAGCCTCAGACTGTATCATGGGTCACCTAAACCACTCCAACTTTCTTGGGAACTACAAAAGTCAAAGAGCATGTGCAATTCAGCAGTTATGCTCTTGTTCTTCAGAAGTTAGGGAGGATGTTGCTGCTCTAGACCCTGGCAGTGGTGGTGTGGAAGCAGAAATGTTGTGACCTTCTGATGTTTCCAGTAACAGCAAGTTTTTTTACAAGCTACACCCCTGAATGGAAAATACCAAGCAGACAGAAGAAAATGTGATTCCTGACCTGATTTTCTCACTGTAGAGTGAGAAGTGATGAAGTTTTAAAGATAAGCTTTTACGCTGGTGATGACTTTTAATTTCTTGAGTCTAGACAATGTAAACTAACACATTCCTTGTGTTCATGTTGAATTATTATATTTCTACCAGCCTCATTGGTACAATTCACTCTGATGGGTGGTCAGGGACATAGGTTAGAGCACTAGCCTTTCAGGCTTTGCTTGCTGTGCTATGGACTAGAGAAAGCTTTTTCCCAAAGTTAGACTTCTTTCCAAGGATCTCCTTGCATTGGGGGCTAATGTAGAGTGGAGGGCTGGAGAAGGGTGGGGGGGTAAGAGATGCATTAAGGACAGACTTAAACACTGAAATTATTCCAGGTAATGTTCTGGCTCATAAGAGAAAACAGGTTAGGAGCCTGGTTTTGGGAAAGGGTTGGTATTGGCACAGGAACATACGCATCTTAGAGAAAGCACTCTATTTTTTGGGAAGAGCTCAGAACAGGTATCGCACAAAGAGGACTAGAAATGACCGTAATTGCCTTGGAGACATGAAAAGGATAATGAGTGCTGAAAGTCTGTATTACATACAGTAGAGAGTGCAGACCCTGATTAAATTTATGAAAGAAGGCAAGCAGGTATAGTAACCACACAGTTTGTATTTGGGTATAATGCTTATACACAAAATGATAGCTGAAAAGTTCACCTCAGAGAGAGTATTCTTTCCCTCCTTTCTAATTGCTGGGATCTGGGAAGATAGTCTAAGAAACATCTAGCTGCGCTTTCTTTGATTTTACCCTCTTCCCTAGCCATGGTAGAGGCAAAACTATGGACCAGTTGGATGTCTACCCTGACTTGGTAGGACCACTTCTGTATTACTGGAGTGAAATACAAATGTCAGACTTCCAGAACTTGGACCTTTCTCTTCATGAAGATAGACAAACAGAAGGGAAAAGTAATGAAAATGACTGAACTAAAGCATCATGAGTAATCTTAGTGTGATGTAAAACATGAAACTTCGAAAAGTTTTTTTGAAACTTTTCGAAAATGCAGAAAAATAAAGTACATCCTGTGTTTTAGGCTTTCTATCATACTTCAGTATGGATAACTTTAAAATACTTCTTTAAACTAGATAAACAAGAAATACATCTAGTGTAAATGAAGGAGATAAAAGTCTTAGTCAGAAATGCTTAGTCCTATTCCCATGAGAATGCAGAAATAGGTAAGTGTAACTATAGTTTTCTGGGACAAGATGGTGGACACTGCCTAGCATGCTGATTTAACATGCAGCATAAGTGATGCATGATTTCTACTGAAAGAATATTTGCATGTAGTTTTGCCTGAGTTCCTTTCCCTGAATTTTGAAACAACAGAGCGAGGAAGAAATGGCAACAGAACTTGCACGAAGTCACTCTATGATGTAGTTTCTGGAGCAATTTGAATGAAAGGTGTGGGATTTGTGCATTAGTTCGGACTGAGGAGCGGCTCTCACAAAGCAAGCAATCTGTGTCTATCACAGAGGATGAATTGTGCAGGCTGTCAATTGCAGAAGCACTGTTAGCTTTGACCAATCTGACAAGTGGATTAACAGTTCCTGGGAGCACAGTTTTAGTTCACTAGTTGCAAACCTGACAGACTGCAAGGGAAGAGCCATTGTAGCTTCAAGGAAATAGAATGAACCTTCCAAGTGGCACGACGCATGAAAATATTTATATAATTTCTTAGAAGACACTTGCATCCAATTTTTCTTTGTGAGTTGGAGTTGAAGTGTACATAGGAAGACAGCACATGCAGGAGAGCTTGAGCCCAGGCCTTGGTTCAGAATTATGCAGGACTCATTAAGGTGCTCTGTGCCAAATGTAAACCAGGAATGGGTCAGACAGTCTGAATCAGAAGACATGACTGGAAGTTGTGTTTCTCAGCCTTGAACTACTCCATCATTTACCTTGACAAGATTATATACAATATTTTCCAGATGGTCTGCTCACTTGCACTGCCTAAATACAGAGTTGAGGCTGTCGTTCCCAGAGACAAATTTGAACATTGAGTTTGGAGCTCCTGCTGGGTCAGAGAAACCCCTTTCCATGAGTGGCTTTGTTTACTCATCCTCCTGGGGACTACTGAGACTACGACTTTGACTTTGTCAGGCACAGAAAGATCCCTGCCTTTACATTTTTATCAACATCCTTCTGCTTAAGCAGTGCTAATCTTGTGTCATGTGCACAAAGGTCCTTTCTACAGGGGTGGCTGGTTTTGGCTGCCCATCAGCAGTAATGGCAGATAAGTTTCTCCTTTGCCTGTTGCCATACATGGAGATTTGCTGTGTGCAACTCCTTTCTGTGTGGCATCTCACAGCAGCTGGGCAGGGTCTCCCAACAGGGTACCTGGCTCTGCCTCACTGGGGCCCTGCTGTACTCTCAGGAGTGTGATGACAACCTGCCAGCTGGATGACCAGGTAGGAATACTAAGGAAGTTCTACAAGCTCCTGCTTTTGAGTAGACATTCTTGTTGCTGGGAGAAAGATGTAATGTCCTCTCCTTTGCTGGCCTCCCTGGGCTGCCAGAGCTGTAACTGTATCTTCAGATTGTCAGTCACTTATTTTCTTACCCCTGAACTTAACAGCAGATACCATGCAGGTCACACTGGAGAAGGCAACTACATCCATGGTGTAGAACTTCTGAGTGCTTATATTGCAGTAGTTCCACTAACCACCCATCCCTCTTCGCTTCCCACCTCTGAGAGAGCTGCCAGGTGAAGTTCCTACAGCAGAAGGTCTATGTGTACAACCTCATTTGGAGGCCAAAGCATGCCCCATCTTTGATGGGGCTGAGAGTAGGGAACTGCTCCGTGGTGGTGGCACAGAAGCTGCATCAGTGCTGCCTTGGAGGTTTTGGGTTGCAGGGCTCTTAGAAAGACTGAAGACACCAGGAGACCTACCTCTGCTTGACAGGGGACTGCATCATAGGACTGGGCTCTGCCTCAATGAAACCCTGTGGGGACCCCGAGCCAACAGTGAACCACCAGTACCTGTAGCACCCTGACAAAATATGAGTATGCTTTCATTTGCACAATGGGAGGTGAAGAGTATTGAAGCCACCATGAGTTTGTTGGTGTGGATGTAGTTCAGGTGCTGTGACATGTTAATAATGCACAAAATTCAAAAACGTGCTTGCTGAGTGGCTATGTAACTCCTCATGTTATGTGAAACCCTGTGAGTGTACGTGGCTTTCTTCTTAATAAGCTTGGCAGGGATTTCTAGAGTGGAGGCAAGGAATATTCTGCTCTCCTTTGTACCATGGAAGTACTTTGTTCTTAAGGTAATTTGAGAACTTCATCTTAGCTAGCTGGTTATAATTATGGGGACCTGTGACACTTGACAATAGAAAGAGTTGTGTCTTCCTGTGGCCCATTGCAGTACACATTCAAAAAGCCACAATAATGAGCCTTGTATTTGCCAGGAGGTGGTAGGTAGCATAGTGTGGGTTGTGGTAACATGCAGGAAAGATGTTTTCATGGTAGAGTTGGGAAAAAAAATTGTTGGAAACTGCTTTCCTTTGTGTGTAACTGGACTTGGTGATTCATGTGATATTTTCAAGTTTAGTTTCTAAGAACTAAACTGCTGTTAGCTGCAGGCTTGTCTGCCTTAGACGACACTTAAACCAGGGGACTCAATGCAGCTCCAATAGCATACAGTGGAGTTCCACAATGAGAATTTCACATTATGATAACTACTTTGGTTTCACTGTTCTATTTTGCACTGTCTTATATCTTCTCTTTAGGACATTTCTACAGGTCTTCTCTTTTTTGTTTCTCCTTTTCTAAATTTTTTTTTTTTTTTTTTTTTTTAAGAAATCCCCTCTAGTGCCTTTATCAGAAGAAAATGGTAGATCAGAACCCACAGACTTCAACATTCATTTGATCTCCAAGAAGTCTTTCTAACCAGTTTGTGATTTTCACGTTGCCCTTGATAATCCTGACAATGTTTTAGGTTAGATAATGTGCACCCAGGGAATATTGCAGGGTTCTGCTTTGAAATAAATCACTAATACATAAGAGTAGTCGCAATGTACAATATGGCTTTGCAAATGTACTTAACACGTTAGGGAATATGTCTGAAGGGAGTGCAGTGTCATTTTAATTTCCTTCTGTGAGCAACAGTGAGTGGCAGGTTCATCAGATGTTTCACGTTTTGATAGAGACAATGCAACCAAGCCCAAATCTTTGCCCACAGTAAAAGTCCTCCTCCTCCTCCTTCACTTGGAAACAATCTTGCTTTGCTGCCTGTTGTTTTAGTCTGTGCTGTTATTCTCTGTTCATTTCCCTCTTTTTTTTTTTTTTTTTTTTGGTCACCTTGTCTGTCCCAGGAAATTGTAGCTTTCTGCTTTATTGCAGCTAACAGGAATATTTCCAGGATATGTACAGCTATGCTCTTGAACTTGTGACATTTAGAGGGCAATAGAATGCTAATGTGACCAATAAAACAGAAAAATGGCTTTATATAAGTCAATGTGAAAATGGCTCAACCCATCTTTTAAAGGGACTAATTCAACAACATTCATTGATAGGGGCCTGGAGAGAGAATGCAAATCTTGGGGGATTGAGGTAGAACTGTAAAAACAAAGCAAGCTCTTGTCATTCTCTTTTGACACCTTTAAAAGAGAGCCAGCCAATTTTTCCTATTATGGGGACTCTATCATCTATTTTCTGCAGATGATAATTCACGAGGGTAATTGGCCATATGCTTTTGTTTTGTTTTTATTCTGCTGTGAAAGATGTTATAACATAAAAGCAATTTTATTGGATTTCTTTAACGATGATTTTTTTAAAATTTTTATTTGAACATGTACAATAAATGTTCCACATTTTATGGTTCAGTATTTCTAGCTAAATCTATGAGGCCTAGAAAAACTGTATCTATAATATTTGCAGCTCATGCCCTTTGTGAAAAGTACTAGGACTGTACAGATTCTGAGTATATGCCACGTGGCCACTTAGTCATTAGTTAATGTGTATGGATACGCAACAAAGGAAAACATCCATCAGTTTTACCTTTTTGACCTTATCTTTTCTCCTTAATCAAGGTTTCTCAGTCAACATGAAAGCCACCAGTTTTTCTGGATTATTACGTTAGACAAAAGATATCAAGTAACAAGAACAATTTGTGATTGATTTATTTAAGAGTATCCTTATAAAGGAAATTTAGGAGTTGAATGCTGGGAGTGTCCCATGTTTATTTGCTAAATTTTGCTATGTACAGTAAGTGAATTATGGGTATTTTTTCTGCTTCTTTAAAAACTACAAAACCCAATTACTCAGAGAATCAGATACAGATCTTATACGTCATTTTTTTAAAAGTATTTTTGACTAATTATCATTAAAAGATGATTAAAATATTGTTTTCTTTAATGCAAGTTATATCTTTCATCTTTTCCAGTAAATGCATCATCTATTGAAACATTTTGATGTGGAAAATTAATGCTTCAGGTCTGAAAAGAGTGACAAGAATAATGTTAAGAGAGTGACAAGAATAATGTTTGAGTTATAATTTCAAGATTAGTAACGCAGATTCACCCTTTCTAGTGGAACAGAAACATGTCACCTAATGAATGCTCTGTGCTTTAAGTTAAGTTTTGTCTTAATGCCAAACAACAGTGACATTGATGGTTTCTTACATGTTGATTCTGCAATATATAAAAAGCTACATTCTGGCTCCTTTCTGCCCCAGTACCTCAAGCTTTGTCTTCCCCTCTTCTCTGTGTACCCTGTTCTTGTTATTCTAGCTTAAGTGCTTCCTGCCACTGAAGGAGCTTGTTTTGTTGGTCATTTCTACCTTGGTGATCTTTTGTGGTGCCACAAGGTTTATGGGCACTGTGCCTTGCTGGTGGGATGTGTTAACCTGATGTGTCTGCAATGGCCTTCCTGTGTGAGTTAGCTTTCATACTTTGGTTCTGTAGCTCAGGATCTTGGAGCTCTGTGTGTACCTATCTGAGAAATGTGCGTATGTAAATAAATCCATACTGTCAGGAGTGGTCTTCTTTCTTAAAAGATTAGTATTTCTAAAGCTTATTAGATTACATAGGTGACGTAGGGCACCTCTTCACTGAATCATCATGTACAGCGTAGGAATTTCCTTGAAGCTTTTCCTTCAAACTGGAAACCGAATCAATTAATAAAGCTAATAAATTAATACTTTTCTCTACAGCTGTTTGTCACTTTGCCCAGTATTTGTTACATAGGAATCCTTTCTTTTAATTGGCAAATATAATTTCTTCATTTCTCCCTTCTTCTTTTGATAGCTACATGGAGATTGTTTCCCCTCCTTACTGCAGTTCTTTTTTTCCCCTTGGCTCCAGCCTGCTCTCTGGGAACAGGAAGGACAGGTGAGAATGATTATCTTGCATTCACTTTCGAGGTTCAGAGCACTGTAGGAGATTTTAGTACAATCTGCTCTCCAGTTGAAAACAGCTGGCATAAGCTCTCTGTATATGTAGTGGTAATTTTAAGATTGCTCATACTTAGTCTTGAAGACTTGAAAATCCTCCAGGCTTTTGCAGGAATTTTTTATTGAACAAAATAAGCTAACAAAACCTCGACTTTTTTCAATAAAGTTTATCTAGGAAGACTGAATGTCATTCTCAAGACAGGTGCAACTGTGGCTGCAGAAGAAAGGAGACTTTTTCCCTGTTGTGTTATAGAGAGGGGAAACACATTCTGAATTCATGTGGGGCCTTGCAATTTAAATCCTCCTTTTTAATGTCAAAAGCAGTTACCTTAAACTCTCCTGACAAATCTTTTACATTAAATCTGTTTTCTATCCATATGCTTTCCATCTTAGTATGCCATACACTTTCTACTTCCCACACCCACAGCTTCATGATGACAGTCCATCATGCTGCAGTCCCTGGAAAAAGTTTTTAATTTGGCTGTAATACTACAACATTTCTGGTCATGTCAGATGCTTGGTTGCAATAAAATCAGGTCTAGATGATTCCTCGTGAATTTACTTTGCTGGAAATTTGCAGAAGAACTTTTATTCTTTCTTATGTGTGGGTAAAAGTGTTCAACTTCTTTTTCCTGTTGTTCACATATTTGCTGAGAGCAAATTGCCAGCTCCAGAAGCTTTGTGAGATGGAAGATCAGACCTTTTAGCCTTTGTTTATGTGGCTGTAGACACAGCAGGGAAAGAGCAAACTACAATATGGCATATTGTAATTAATGTGTATGACTTGGTGTTTTTTTGTGGTTTTTAGCCACCTATTCTTAAATTTATATGGTCTTTGGTTTTACAATGTCATAGGAAACTACAGATGGTTATTAGTTACTCATATCCATTCTTTTTTTTTCAGCCAGGTAGCCAATATTAACAGGGTACTGGAACACACGTGTTATTATTCATTATAGCAACACCTTTGCTTGAAGCCTATTGAATCTTTTCAAAATACTTCAGAAATTTAGGAACTGCAGGTTGGTATTATCTTCCAAAAGACTAATCTAGTTTTCTTAAAATCTTGTGTGTCACCAGATCTTTAAAGGTAGGTGGTTTTAACAGAGGTGAAATAATGCTACTTTAAAGTTTGGGCACTAAATCCACAGGAGTTAAACTGGAACAAAGTAGTGATAAATAATAATTTCTGTCTGATGGTAAGATCTGAAAGTCCAACAAGCCTGATGACGAGTATGTACACCAATAGTGTAGTGTGGTGGCTTGTTTGCTTGTTTCTTGGGGTTTTTTTGGTGTTTTTTTTTGTGGGTTTTTTTTTTTTTTTTGGTTTGGTTTTTTTTGGTTTTTTTTTAAAGGCACTCTGGTTGTCACAGACTGCTGAACTGTAGGAACAATGAGTGTGTACCTCTGAAAGAGCAGCTCCTGGCTCTGAGCCCTGAAAAGTTCAACAGGATCCAGGCTGAGAGTTGGAGTGATAACTGTACTGTGCATTTTCTTGGTTGCCTTACTGGTCAAGGTACATGTTTTATTTACTGCAGTCACTCGAGGAGGAAGATGCCAATAAAGTGTGAGAGTTTAGGAACCTTCTCAGTTATGTCCTGTTTTTTTCTAGGAAATCAAATTGTGTGATTTTGCTGCTTTTCTGACCCTGGAAATAGGTGTTTTCCTTTAGGCCTGTTTTGACAAAGCTTTGTTGAAAGGAAGATGGGAGTCTCTAGATTCGTGCTTACAGTGAAAGTTTTGTAGGGACACTGAAGGTATAGTTTGGGTAGGAAGTGATAGCTTGGGTAGGAAAGATACATTTTGTAGGAAGGCAGACTTTACTAGGTCTACTGTTCATGAAAAAACTTACTGATTTCTGTTAAATTATGATAGTTCATAAAATTTCATAGCTGCTTAAATTTCATCAGAGAAGAAAACTAGAAATAATTTTAAGGATAGATATTATTTTTGTATTTCTATACTGCATTGTTGAGATCAGGGCTATTTTTTTTGCTCAACAATGTCTGTGAGTTGTGCTCTAAGCCTTAATTAAGAGATATTTATTCAACTTGTCTCATAATCAGCCATACTTCAGAGATAACCTATGCTACAGATTACAGTTAATGTGGGTTTTGGTTTATATGGTGGTTTTTGTTTGTTTGTTGTGTTTCGGTGTTTGGTTTTGGTTTTTTTTTTTTTTTTTAGTGGATCTCATAGTTACTTTACTTTTTAGCAGTGAAGTTTATGAAAGAGCATCTCTCTTTCCCTGTCTCACTTGTCACTCCATTTCTCTCAATCAATGTCTCTACTTGTGTCTCTCTATCATCTTATAGTTGGTGGTAAACCTCTGCAGGGTAAGGGATAAGTTTTTATCACACATCACCTAATATAGTGGAGTTCCATTCTGAGCAGTCTTACTATTTTGCCAAGTCCTCATCATTGGGCTGAAGCACTGAAACGAGTCGCTGTCAGGTTTAAGTAGTGATAAATCAGTGCTCTTTCTTTCCTGACTATGTGAACATCTCAGCTGAGCTTTTCTATAATGCAAAACTGGTGTGTTTTTTGTTTGCTTGTTTTTGGTTTTCCTAATACTTCAGTTCTTTCAGAAAGCTTTGATGCCCTTTTATTTGCTTAAGCCAGATAATGCTTATTCTTTTATTTATGTTTATGGTGCTCCTAAGTAACAGTACCCACCAGGAAGATAAAGTTCAGAATGGACCATCCTGATACTGTTCACAGAGTATTGCAGAGATCAGCATGCCCTGAATCTTTCTACCAGATGCTACCTTCTCCATTTGCAGTGTGTCTAATTCTCCTTATAATTGAAAGGAAGGGACACTTTACATTCCAAATACCAAATACTTGTGTTTTGGAACACAAGAGGTTTAGTGTAAACATAAGGAAAAACTTTTTCATGGTGAGGGTGACAGAGCACTGGAACAGGCTGCCCAGGGGGTTTATGGAGTCTCCTTCTCTGGAGAGTTTCAAAACCCGCCTGGACACGTTCCTGTGTGACTTGATCTAGGTGATCCTGCTCTGGCAGGGGCGTTAGACTAGATGATCTTTCTAGGTCCCTTCCAACCCCTAACATTCTATGATTCTGTGATAAATTCATAAACACTAAAATCCTCAGCTTTGAACGTACATTTGTGAACTCTCCCAATGGAGAGCTGCACTGGAATGCATTTAAATCCTATTTACCCTTGAATGGCATCCCCTGGCTTGATTACAATGTTGATGAGTTAGAGCTCAGAAAATAGTGTGTGGGAAGTAGGGGAATTGATGCAGGAGATTTGGCAGCTGCATCAAGGTGATGTGTTCCTCTGCTTAGAATTCTGAGCTACTGGATTACTGTTACCATGCTCTTCTTCAGCATTTTTTTCTCTCTGTCTTTCTTTACAGTGTCCCACTGCCCCCCTGCCCTCAGTCTCCAAGGTCAGGTGACTTATAATGCCATCCTCAAGAGATACTGCCCTGAAGTCATGTCTTCCTATGGGGTTAAGACATGTGCCAAAAATAGGAAAGACACTGTCCACATAAATAGGATCTTTAAATAGCTTTGTCTGAGTGCCATGGACTTCTGATGGATACTTTGTTTTGAGGAAGCTGCTGCATACTGTTATTATGCAAGACTCCCTAAGGGGAGCTGTTAAGCCTGCTGATATCAAGGCTGCTAATCAAAATGAGAGAACCTCATCATGCTGATAAATATGGTTACATTACAGGGCTCTTTTCTCCAAAGAAGAGTGAAAGTACAGCACTGTCACTTGAAAGGAGCATTCATGGGGGAAGAACCCTACAAAAGGCATCCAAGGATGGTGAAAACTATTACTGTACTGAGATAATACTTCAGTGTTTGGATAAATCCTGTCAGGAGTGGCCTGATGGGAGAATAATACACTTAAGACAAGGAATAAAACCCCCAAATGTAGGGTTTTTTCCTTACTGTATCATTTTACAATCAAACATTGAACACTGTGTCCAAAGTGAATTAGCTTTCTGCAAATACAATTTATCAGATACTGGCGTTATTACAGAAACAAATAAAATACATGAATGATACATTTTTCTACCATTCCCCAAAAGAATATAGCAGATAACTGTGAAAGGGTATTATGTGTGGAGCAACTAGTCTTTAGCTCACAGTAGGGAAACAGATCACTTTAACAGGTTTCAATAAAAGCTGTTGCATCTTACTTTAATGGAAGGAGAGGGATTTATGTTCCTAGAATACCTTGACATGCTGGTAGCAGATGAAGTCTCATGTGGCATCTTAACTGTACTCCAGAACACTTCCTGCTTGCCAGAAGTGCAGTGGAAAATACATGAAAAAGATAAGTTTTCAGATACAGTGATGAAGAATCTAAAATGGCATTATGAATGTTATCACAAGAAAATCCACCTATAAGAGTTGAAATTATTTGTGATTATTAAGAAATTAAGTATAAGAAATTCCTTGCCAGTATCATCCTTTGGAAACAAAGCTAAACTGTAGGAAGAGGTTTCTAAGTAGCAAATATGGCTGTGGTTGGCAGAATGAACTTTGGGCAACGGAGCTTGACCAGACAATTGTTTAACTGCGGGTGGACTTTCTGGTAGGGCTGAGGGTATTCTTGTCCCAAATGTTCCTCCATTCCTTGCACCTACTTGGCAACTTATTCTGTCCATAATTTGTCTTCAGTCAGGACCTTTACCACATATATGATGTTTCAGAACTGGAGAATGTCTCAGTGCCCTTGTTGTATGGTTTGGGATCCCAGTCCATAGGGATGGAAGATATATAATTTAGGTAGAAATGCTTTGAGAATAAACATCACCTGTGCCAAGCTGTAGATGCTTGCAGAAGTACACATACAAATTTGTATGTAAACTCATATGAAGCAATCGTGATAAAAGACATACTAAAGCTTCCAGGTCTGGAAAGAAATGAAATTTTTTCTTACAGAAAAAGTGTATGATGCAAAGAATATGTTGTTTGTTTGTTTGTTTGTTTTCCTGTCTGAATGCTGAGTAAGTGCACTAAAGAAAAAAGACAAACCACAAAACCAACCCTCTGAACAAACAAGAAAGCATAATGCTTTATAAAGCTATCAGTAGCATGAGCTGTAAAAAAAAAAAAATAAAAAAAAGTGACACTCTACAAAAAAAGGACATAAAGGATGAATAAACTAAATGAATAAGATAGGCTAGACAAGATAAGTCAAAGAAAAATCAAGTAAAGCCAGATTAAAGTTCTGTTAACAAGAAAACAATGCCATTAGGATCCTGTGAACTACAGGGTAGTTCTAAGGAAAAATACTCATGCTGAAAATTGTGTGTCATATGTGATGATGCTTTCAACCACTGTTACTTTGGCTCCATTTAATTACATTAAAACATCACAAATGTTTCATAAAGCAGTGTTCTTGTTTAGATTTTATTTAGAATAGGAGTCTATCTGAAGCATCAATACAACTTGTTAAGAAATTTTTGGGTTTTGAATAGGAAGAACTATGAGATGTCTTCTGCTGCTCCTTTGTGCCCTGACAATACCTAGCCGATGTGTTTACTCTGTTGAAAGTCTGCAGTGACGTAGATTCTGTGTCCTCGCTTTGCAGCCTGATTTACCACTTGATTATTCTTGTAGTTAGGGTTTTTTTTTTTCATACTATCTGATCTAATAGTTTTTATCACTAAGCTTATTTCTATTTGTCATGATCACAGTAAGCACAAGGGATAGTTGGTCTGTTTTCTTCTGCTTAGACTTCTGAGCTACTGGACTACTGTTTCCATGCTCTTCAGCATTTTTTCTCTCCATCTTTCTCCAGTGTCCCACTGCCACCC
>JAAGNO010013587.1:43899-57527 GCA_033439905.1 Ceryle rudis | reverse complement strand
CTTGATCAGGAGGCTTGTAGTAGACTCTGACCACAAGGTTCCCCTTGTTGCCTTGGTCTCTAATTCCTACCCATAGGTTTTCAACTTGCTCGTGGTTATTCTTTAGGGAAATTTCCTCATGATCAATCCATTTCTTAACATAGAGGGCAACACCTCCACCCCTCCTTCCCCTCCTGTCTCTTCTGAACAGCTTGTAGCCATCAATAGCCACACTCCAGTCATAGGATTTGTCCCACCAGGTTTCATTAATGGCCACTACGTTGTAGCCTTCCAGCAGCACAGTAGCTTCCAACTCCTCCTGTTTGTTGTCTATGATAGGTGCGTTTGTGTAGAGGCACTTCATCTGGGCAGATGGACATGTTCCCTTTCCAGAGAAACACCCATTAATTCCCTTGAGGTGTTTCACTGATGTTTCCCTGTTGGCTGTTACTATCCCAGGAGCCCCTGGCTTATCTCCATCAGATTTTGGCTGTGCTTCTGTGTCCCCAGCGTGCTTCAGGGTAATGGGCTGAAGTTCCTTAGTAGCCCCCCTTCCCTCCAACCTTGATGTGTTGTCCTTCCTCTTGTGAAATGAAGACCTAGCATTATCCCCTTCCTCCTTCTCATCTGCTTGATCATTCCCATGTTCTGCTGTGGGTCCAAGCTCACTGATAGCTCTTGCATCTTCCCCTTCACATGACTCATTTTCTCCTACTTCCCCTGAATTAGCAATGGAGCTGGTACCCTGCCCCACAAATGTCCCAGGCTTATTTCCAGAGAGCCTGTTTTTTCCCATTCCCCCATTCAAATCTAGTTTAAAGCTCAGCCAATGAGCCCAGCTAATTCATGTGATAAAATCCTTCTCCCCCTTTGAGAAAGATGCACCCCATCTGCTGCCAGCAGGCCTGGCCTCGTGTAAATAGACCCTGGTCAAAAACCCCAAAGTTCTGCTGGTGGCAGCAAGTATGAAGCTATAAATTAACCTGGATAGTCCTCTTCAGTCTTTCTGGGTAGGTACCCGCAACTGTGGGAATAGAGAACACCACTTGTGCTCCCACTCCCTTAACCAGTGGTCCCAAGGCCCTGAAGTCTCTCTTGATAGCCCTCAGTTTTCTTCTTTCAAGGTCGTTGCTGCCTATCTGGAAGGTCAGTAATGGATAATAATCTGTAGGTTGTATCAGGGTAGGAAGCTTCCTTACCACATCTTTAACTCTGGCCCTGGGGAGACTTCCCTTAGAAGTGGGTCAGGTCTGCATATCGGGCCTTCAGTTACCTTCAGAAGGGAGTCACTTATACAATGACTCTTCTCTTTTTTTTTTTTTTTTTTGATGGAAGATGTTTGGATGCTGGGCTTGGGCTTCTTAATTTTGGGAACACTTCCAAGCCAGATGAATCATCTTCCTCATTGGCTGGCTGCACTCGCAGGGAATCAAACCTGTTCTGTAAGGGCACCTGGGAGGTGGGGGGAATAACTCAGGCAACTGCCTGCTGTGCTGGGCAGGAACTCGTTGCCTTTGTCCCCCATCAGGAGGGTGGTGTAAGGCACTAGTTTGCTTGCTGCCTGACCATGAACCTGCATCCACTCCCTCTTTTAGATTTCTGCCTTTGGTCTGATGGGTACAGGATGTAGGGGGTACCTGACCCTCAGTAATTTTTAATGGGAGATGTCTTTTCAGCTTCAGGGCAGGCAGAGCTTGGCTCCACCAGTCAATCTCCTCCTCAGCCTCCCTGATGCTCCTAAGCCTTTCCACTTCAGCTTGCAGCCTTTCAACCTCACCCTGCAGCTGTGCTGCTCAGCTGAGCAGATCATCAACCTGCTCACACTGTGTACAGCTTCCTGCTACCAGGAAGGGGCTGAGGCATTCCTTGCAGCCTGTGACCTGAACTATCATGTTCTTCTGTGGGAGCTCTGTCTGAGTTCCCACCTCTATCCTGTCCAGCATCAGGAGCATAGCCTTCTTTTGCCGTGTGGAGACCATTATTCTAGGACTGTAGTAGTACTGATTTCTTGTAGGTGTTGATTAGTTGTTTGGTCTATTTTTATTTTATTCTATTTTATTTGTTTGCCCAGCCCCCACGTGCACACTGCTGGCCATGTTTTGCTGGGAAGGCTGTAGCTGCCTCAGTGCCTGCGATATGGCGGCACTTCTGATTTCACCACATTTAAATCTCCCGCAGCTTCCCAACAACACCCTCTGTCTGCTTCACTCTCACGAGCACGCCCGCGAGAGTTGCAGACTCTGCCGCTCTTCGCTGCCTCTCTGGGTCCCCCTGTGTCAAGGAAACCCTCTGTTCAAAAGGAAAAGAAGGAAAAAAAGCAGGTGACTCAGAGACCGTTGGTGCCAGAGCTGGTCCTGCTGTCTCTCTGCTTGCTATAGAGGTGAGAGATCTCTATTTCCTTTTCCTCCTTCTGTCCATCTTTCTATGTCTTGTACTCCTCAGTGGACCCCACCATTGGTAAAATCTCTCCTGAGGTACAGTATGCTGCTTGGGTAGTAGACAGATGTTTTGTTAGCTGCTAGTCTGAACCTGTGCAATATAGTCACCCAAGGATAAGAACACCACAGAGCACTTGGGTATCTTCTGCTCCACAAGTGAAACATCTCCCTTTGACCTCACCTGAACTAATATTAACATCTGCCAATCGGATTTTTCCTAAAGGAAACTATCAGTCTTCTTTGCCCTTGGCAAAGATTATCTTTTTGTTGCATGTGAGGATAGTGTACATTATTTTCCAGCACAGATATATGGATATCTGCTACAGAATAAGAAAGGTGTGGTGGCTTGTTGGAGTGTGGATCACGAGACAAATGGTCACAAGGAAACAGGAGGCATCATACAGGGAGGAAGCCCAGAGAATGGTCTGACTTGATGCTAAAGGTGATTGGGATGACAGATTAGAACAGCTGTTGTTTCTCTTCCTGTCCAGCAGTGCTGGAAGCAGGAACATAGAGAAGTGTGTGTGTGGTGCTGTCAGATTGCTCTTTTCTCTCCCACCAGACCTCTTCCCACCACATGCCAGAAACACATCTGACTATCCTTTCTCCTCCCTGTCATTTATGCCTGCAACTTAGGTAGAAATGCTAGAGTAGGTATACCTACATATTTGTTTGTCATGAAGGTGTCCCATGGGATTCACAGGTTTGGTGTGGAGGTGCTTTGCTGTGTAACTGATATCCAGCAAAACAGTGGGGTAAAAAAACCAAAAGACCCTAAGTGTGGTCCTGCTCTGTGTGGGTCCTGCTCCTTTCCAGTCACTGTGTGTTACAAGGGAGGGATTTGACAATGCAGAAGATGCTGCCACTGCTCTTACGGTTCTGCATGGTTTGAAGCCTGCTGGAGGCTTGCCCGCTGAGCAGGTTTGATAGCTGCATTGCTCACTGGTACAGGGCAGGCCTTCAGGCCACACTTGTTGTGAATTATGTGATGAGCCGATTGTCTGTGTCATGTAAACCAAAGCTCACATTGACTTCCTTTGGAAGGAGACAAGGCATCTGGCCTGCAGCACTTGAGTGAGTAAATGCATGAAGCCAGGGGTTGCTCAGAAGCAAGCTTTAAGCTGTGTGTTTTAAAAGGTATTTTCTTCAGTTAAAAATTCTGTCCGGCACAATAATGTGTGGAACAAAGGGTAATGCCTTTCAATACAGCAAAATCATTTTGGATCCTTAATGAAACATTCCAATTTTTATTTCCTCTGTCATCTTAAATGTGACAGACATGCTGAATGACTTATTGAATATATGTATTCTGCATATGCCTATGTGTCTGCAAATGCAGGCTGAATTCCTTGTGTGTCCTATATCGCTCACTGACAGTATTCACTTACATGGCTGATGACAAGCATAAGGAAATCTTGCTGAGACCAGGAGAATGCTGCTGTGTTACTCTGCAGAGCATTTCTATTTGGTGTGAGTCTACACAATTTAGTAATATTAAATAGCAGAACTTACTGAAGGCAGTAATGTTGAATATATGATACAATGTGTGTTTCCAGAGAACACTGTAAGATCAATAATACAGTGAAAATGAAACTGAGACAGATGTTGGAGAAGATAGTTTAACATCTTAATTTTTTTTTCTACAGGAGTCAGTGAAGTCTAGAGAAAACTCAGAGCTTGAGATAATGTACTGGTATTTGGAAGCATCTTTTTAGATGACCCTGTTATAGGAGTAGAATGTCACCTTTGAAAACAGTTTCAGAATATTTTCTTCTGTAAACTCAATTATTGTCTGGACTCTCGCTCATTAGATCTAACAGAAGATTGTAACCTCCTGAGAATCAGGGTAAAAAGTTCCAGGTGTCTGAAAATGGCAAGTGACTTTGGATTAGTGTTGACCTTAATTGTCCTCTGCAATGGTTAGGGTTTTGTAGAATTGGGTGGTGTTGGCAGAACAGTAGAGGAAAACCTGATGGTAACTATATTATAATTTTTACCACCTATCTAACATGTTTACAGCAAACAATTTCCACCTCTTACCCATGATAGTAAATGGCACTATCTGCACTTGGGAATATATTTGCTGCTTCAGTTTCCCACCTGCAGAACAAAAATTATATGTAGAAATGTCTGAAAGGGATTCTGTGGAACAGAGTGACCATTAAATAATCTGAAGATTGGACTGTCTGTAGTCTGCACAGGAAGCTTTTTCCTTTTAATTTCTTGACACTGGTTTCCTGAGGAAATGGACCTTGTGAAGACATAATTTACGTGTCATGCATCTTCCATACTGATTCTGTTGTAAAAATTTGAAGGCAGACATGTTTCTATAGGGTAGAAGCAGAGACCCAATAGATAGATATTTGGGTAGAGAAGAGATCCAATAAGGAACTGTGTTCTTGACTCTAATTGAGATTTTGAGGAGCAGAAGCCGTATACAGTCAACATTTACAAATGCTCCAGCCATGGAGAAAGCATTTACTAGGGCTTTCACTTTTACATATAAGGAAATTCAGGCATGAAGCACACATCCATGGGAACCTTGGCTTTGTAAGTTCTGCCACTCGCAAAACTAATGCTGCCGGCAAGGGCATTTCTTAGGGAAATATGTCTTGATATCCCTTCTGTTTCAACTTGTGACAGTAATACTACTGAGTGCTTCAGGAAATGGAACTGGGACCACAGTTTTTCCTGTTCTCCTCCTTTCTCCATTAATGCTTATCTCTGCAGTTAGTGCTAGTGTTGTTCACTCAATACCCACATTCCCAGCTTCACTTGGACTCCTTTTTCCTGCAGGAAATGCCAAGTGCAGCAGAAAATACTTCTCTTTTCCTAGGACCATAGTGGGTGGATTAAAAGTTGTCATTTAATGTGAAAGAGATGGTGAGAAAAAGGGCAACTGCAAGCAGAGACAAGGTATTGCTAAGCCTAGCAGTTTACCCCAAAATGTAGAGAAATAATCCAAGAGACTGTGTGAATCAGATGTCTAGAGAAAAAAAGAGATTTAGATTTTCCTTTTCTAAGTGTTCTCTCAGGACTGTGGGAAATTTCCATGGTTTCTCCTTCCTTAAAAATGCTATTTTAAAAATCAACATCCAGATTATATGTAGGAAACAGTGACATCGTAGTGGCACACTTCATTTTTATCACACGGTGAAAAAAAATGGAACTGAAAAGCAAGATCCCTTTTTCAACCCTCTGTTTTCCCCTAGAAGTCACAGTAGCACCATGGCATCAGTGCAGGAGGCCATGACCCCATTGCCCTGCCTGAGGAAAGAGAGAACAGCAAATACACCCTGTTGGATACTTCTGCTTTGGGTGATAGTACCAGAACTGACAGTAATGCACCTGCTTCTGCTTCTTGTCTGCTTAGGGGCATAAAATGCACAGAAGTCAAGAGGATGTGAAGAACCAAGGCAGCTACAGCTGGGCAGTAAGGGTCTAAGTAATGCTCCTGGAAGTGCCTGAGTGCCAGGCAGAGCAGCAATATGTCTGGAAATACCACATATTTTTTGCTTTTGAATTCATCACTGCTGCAAAGAGGCAGCTGCACCAACTGCAGTAAATTGACATCCTCCTTCCAGGTATAGTTTGTCCTCAGTACCTGTGATGTTTATTGATATTGCATTGCTTGGCATAAGTGTTCCACTCAGGGCTATCCTGCAACAGCTACAGCTACAAATGCCTACACACAAGTAGATCAGAAACTGTTTTTGTCTCCTCATTCAGACTGGACTTGAGCATGTGTCCATCCATCCTTACCCTGTATTGCTGTGGCTCTGGGCTGTTGACAATCATTTATGTTCAAGCATAAGAAATACTTTGGCATGGAATAAGATTTCCCACACAAAGACTGCAAACCCTGCAGCTTTTCAGAAGAGGAGATATATTCAACCTTAAGATCTTTGTAAGATTGTTAATGCATCTCTAGAGCATCTAGACTAATAGACCATGCACTGTACTACTGGATGAGAATCAAGGTGTGAATTTTATTTTGTTACCTTGTTAAATAAAACCTATGCTGATCCTTATGGCATTTTCTAACCCTTATTCCAGGTGAGAGAAGGCTGCCAAATTATCCTATACTCTAAAGTAGACAAAGTCTTTTCCTGTGGCATGCTGCTACAGCTTTTCTTTCTTATTTCTCCCTACTCTTTTAGTCAAAGGACAGTTTTCTCCAACCACCCTCCTTTGAAACTATGCTTGGTGAAATCAGGCTGCTGGGTTTTTCTCTTGCCTCTACTAGCTGGAGACTTAGTTCAGATCTGGCTTTTATAGTAGGTCTTGAAAAAGTACAGGGGAACAGAGTGGGATATGAGAGACTCCATGTTTGCAGGGAAGAGGTGGAGATCTACAGATGATTTGTTTGTGAAAAGAGTGAATAAGAAAATAACTAATCAGGTGGAAAGTTGCCGATTTAGCACCTTGGTGAGATCAGAGGGAAATGTAGATAAAAATTCATTACTGCTAATGAATGAATGAGAACAGATATCTTACTTTCTGTCCATGTTTGGAGAGGCAGTTTTCAGGGTTAAATGTGGCTGACTCAGTATGTGGCATTAACAGTTAAAGATTGAATAGCAGTTTTAGAAATGTCCCTGAGAAAATGATTCTGTATCCAGACCTTACCTTATCCCTTGACATATGTTTCTGGCACTGTCACAGGACTTACGGAAACTAACTACAGTTATGGAAGCAAGCCCAGCTTTAAATGAATAAATAGTGTAGTAGAATCTCCTTGATTGCAGTACTTGGTACCCTTGTGACCGGGATGCTAGACAATTTAAAACTGGGCATGCATCCATAGGTGCAGAGAAGTCTCTGTGACAAATGTGCCAATATTCTATTCCATCATGCACTCATTGCCAATGGTAAGTAATGTAGAACAACTTTCAAGGTGGATTGATCAAGGGGAAAAAAATCAGCCATATTTGTGAATATTTCATTTCTGTTGCAGGCTGAAAAGGAAAATTACTGTCATGATTGTTTTCATTTAAAAAAAAATGTCTACACTAAAAATTATAATCCCATTTAAGGAGGGTTGTTTAGTTTTTGCTTTATTTTATTTTATTTTTTGTAGAAGAGAAAATATTCAAATTACTGGCAATTAATTTTAACAACTAATGCAAACAGGAGAAGTCTCCTTCTCTAACTCTAGGCTTGGGGTTTACGTAAGGAGAGCTAGAATTTTTCACTTACAAGAGAATTTAGTTGTTGCCTCAGTATGGACACCCTTGAAAAGGCTCTGAAAGACAAAATACACCAGGAAAAGTGAACCATGCCACAGATTGTTCATAAAGGCAGAAGGGTTGCCAAGATAGTCAGGGTGCTCACACATCACATATGAATAAGACTGAAGCAACTGTAGCCTGGTGAAGAGAAGACTGCGGGAACTCTTTTTGCTGTCTACAACTGCCTGTTTGTAGGACACCGGTAAGATGGAGTTGGACTCTTCTTGGAGGTACTCAATAAAAGGGTTACAGACAGTGTGCATCAGCTGGAACATGGGAAATTCTGACTGGGTGCTAGGAAAAACTTTTTCATGATGAGGGTGATCAAGCACGAATTGCCAGAAGAGGTGAAGGAATCTCCATCCTTGCAGGTATTCATGACCCTGGACAAAGTCCTGAGAAGTCTCTAATTAGAACAGCTTTGAACTGAGAATTTGACTAGGTGTCCACTGAAGGTCCTTCTAAGCCTAAATTATTCTCTGAGTCTGTGGTTTGAACTATTTTGGATTTAGCACAGTATTTGCTTAATGACTTTGCTCTCAGTCATATATGACTTTGAATAGGTGTCTATCTAGAATAGGCTTTTCTGCCACTTGTTCCTTTGTGATGAAGACTATTGTATTTGCTACTGGAAAAAAAATTAGTAGAGGCAAGTATCTAATATTGTTGAGAAAACTGGGACAACTCAGCAGACATACATCCAACCCTGCCTGCTGTAGGTTATATGCTATTCAGAGCAAGGTATGACTGAATGTGATGAATGGGGATCAGGGACAGATGACAGCCTGGGGTATGTCAAGAGGATTGCTCCATGATATGTACTTCAGGCTAACTATAATACTGTGTTTACATTGTGCTAAGCCTGAGCTAATATACCTTTTCCTGGAATCAAGGTATTTTTTTTCTTGAGGTTCCTATTGTACGCATTCAAGTTGCATTGTCTTTTGTTGGTTCAGAGTGACATCAGAGCAAATTATAAACATCTTTAGTGACTTTATGTGGCTGTTGTAGATACTGTAGCCATGTAGTAAGTAACATTTCTCAGACTTTGAAAATGGATTATCTTAGACATACTGTTATGTTGTTATTGTTCCTTTTGATGTGATGATCAATCCCTGCAAAACAGGGGCGATTGATAAACAATAAATGTCAAGAGAAAGGAATAATGACTCTCATAGATAAAGAAAACCTAGAGGAATAAAGTGATCTGGACAATGTTGCACAGGAAGTTGGTGGAAATGATGGACACTGCATCTAGTGTTTTGTCCATGCTCTGGGCTCTAGCTGCTCTCTGGAAGAGAATAAAGACCAAAATTTAGAATTATATTAACATCACAAATATTAATATTGCAGTTCCCATTAACATAGTAGTGCAGCAAAAGACTGTGTAGATCAGTTATATTACTGGATATTACTGGTTATTTCATCAGTATTTTAATCTACAGAAAGCAGGTATTGTTTGGTTTTTGGTTTTGCCTTCTTTTTTCCCTACAAGATGCATGAACATAAACAAATTTCAGAAACTTCCTAATGCTTTATTTTAGTGTTGCTTTTTAAAATGATTTCTTTCTTGATTTTGCATCTGGTGGAATATGTTTTCTGATGCATTTGTTAGGCTTAACAAAGTGGCCATCCAAAAAGCCAGCAGCTGATCCTCAGATTCTACCTCAGCCTTAGCTCAGATTAGATAAAGCTGGTATAACTTCTGTTATATATGTATGATCTCTAAGGAATCAGATACTGGCTAGGGGTTACTACATTGCTACATTACTGAGCCCTTCACACAACTTTCTGGGCTTTTTCTTGACTTTATAGACATCTCTTTCCATCAAAATATTATCAGTCTCTCTGTACCAGCTGCTGTAGCATGGGGAGTGTGAGGAAAAAGCCCTGGTGTGTTTAGGCCTTTTGTGTCTATTCCTCTGTAATTCTTGAGAAGCAAAATATTCTCAGCAGGACAGACTTTGTTATGTAGACTTTAAAAAGGCATTCAGATAAGAAGGTGAAATGTGATGATTTCCATCTTGGGAATGAACACTTATTCTGTTCATTTTTATCTTTTCTTCTTCCTACTTTTCCTTCCTAACTGCAAGTCTGGCTAAAGATTGGCCAAGCATACAGAACTGAAATTCCTTCTCTGCAAGTATGGGTTCACTGCAGAAATGCGAATGATGCTCAACGGATCTCTGGTGCTGAAATCCAAAAATAAATATATAAATTTCTTTCCCTCTGTTGTCTTATAATTTCAGAGCCTTTTAAATTCATGGAAAAATCAGGAAAAAACCCAAACCACAAGCAAATGGAGCAACATTGTTATTTCCTCACCCCTCTGCTGCTCTTTTTACATGATTTTTAAAAAAGAACATGATTTTCATGGCATGGAAAAGGAGACTTTCTTGTCTGCTAACTGTGCATCACTTGGTGATCAGCAAGATCAAGATGACTTCAGATAAACAGAGGGAAGCCACACAAGATATTTAAAGGGGGCATGTGCTCCAAACAGGTAAAGGTTTGGTCTGCAAATAGCTGTTTACTTTGTTGCAGTGCACTGTGCTACCCTGCCTGTGATTTACTTCTAGGTGATATGGCTTTCTTTTGGATTCTATATAGCCTTTATTATATAGCCTCACTAGGGTCTTTCTAATGTTGAATGGGCTGCTTTTTTTTTCTGGTGAAGAGCTGAATGGAAATCAATGTAGCTAGAGGTGTCAGCTCATTGGATCTGGCAGCACAATTTTATACACCATAAACAGAGAGAGGAAAAAGGCAATAATCTTTGAAGAATTATTTCAACAGAAAAGGGATTGAGAAGGATTTAATGATTGTTATCTGAAGGACTGTTTGTGAAAGTCAAATAAAAAAATTAACTAAGAAATGGGGTATTTCTGTTTTTTATTGTCCTTGATTTTGTTTGGATGAGGACCAACTGTTTCAAGTTTTGGGTCATTCAGAAAGAAAATTATATTTGCAGAGAGATTACCTTAAAAGAGATTAATTAAAGGTGACCTTGCTGCTGGCCAACAGAAAGGCAAACGTCTTGACACTCCTGCTTACTCCCAAACATTTTAACTTTCCATAATTTCTGTGGCTATCGTTTTTTTAAACTATTTTCGCTTTATTATTTTGTTTGCTTGGGCAGAATGTGGTAACTGGGGATAGACGCTGACTTCTAAGGGCACTCCTACAACAAAACATATTAGTATTTTATTGCTTCTGTGCCTCTTAAAAAGGGGGAGAGGTTTACTTAATTCTGAACCTTTACTGAGTTATAAGCCTCTGTACATGCTACACTGAACTGAGATGCTTGTTTGTTCTAAAGTGAGGACAGGAACATGATATAATACAATCAGTGATGGGGTCTGCCATGAAATTGTATTAGATAGAATCTCTCAGTCATGATGTTGCACCATGACACAATCCAAGAGCTGAGGAAGAAAGTGCTGAATTCTTGAGAACTATCCAGAAGAAGAAATTTGTTCAGTAGCTTTCAGGAGCACTGAAAGGAGTTTTATATGAGAGCCTCAAAACTGTGGTCTATGCATACTGGTTGTCCAAAGCGTGCTCTCACATGGGCTATCAGTGGAATATATTAGCATATGACTCTGTTTTCAGCTTTGTTCTTTCAGCCATAGATATGGAAAGGCTAATGCAAATTTTTCACTGGTCCCCAGTGCTGTTTCTGATGACCAGAGATCACCTTTTGCAGTTGACCTGAAGGCAATGCAACTTTTTCTGAATAATGAAAGACTCAGATACCTCCTTTACTATTGGGATCAGGCCAGTACCGTGGTTCCAATCTGTCTTCAGGAGAAATCTCGAGCTTGTTCTCTGGCATGAGCAGAGCTGAGATCTTCAAGGGAACTATCAGGTATACTGCAAACTAATATTCACATGGAGATACTAGATCTGCCTTTGCATATTCACATGGAGATACTAGAACTGCCTTTGCATTATTTTGTGTGGGTACTGTCATTGAGGTAGTTTTGGTATCACAAGGCAATGACAGGCTGTGATGTACGTATCAGGTAATCTGGTGAAGAAAGCTGCTGCTGGAGTCTGAATCTCTGTGACTTCCTGCACTCGAGTTACGTGGATTAAAATTACTGTAGTATAGCTGCACCAATTGCAAGCTCACCTTTCAATTTTGGTTGTTGTTTTACCTTTGTCCTCAATCTAGTACAGCAACTCCATGGTTTCCTAAGTGGAAAAAATAAATATATCGGGTCAAGACAGAGATTATTAAAAATTGATATGCTGAATGAATGGATGCTAAGAAAGATGCTTCAGGTGTAGCAGAGTATGAATAGACAGATTTTTTTCAGTTCCTTTTATTTGTTTATTTTGCTTAGATCTGCATCTGAAGCATAAGGTTGTTTACTACAAAAACTACATCTTTGGATTTTAAGGCAGATATGTAGAATCATGGAATCATTAAGGTTGGAAAAGACCACTAAGATCAAGTCCAATCCTCTACCCAGCATTATCATGACCACTAAACCATGTCCTGAAGTGCTATGTCTACATGTTTTTTGAACACCTCCAAGGATGGTGACTCCACCTCCCTGGGCAATCTGTTCCAGTGCCTCACCACTCTTTTGGTATAGACGTTGTTCCTAATATCCAATCTAAACCTCCCCTGGTGCAGCTTAAGCCCATTTCCTCTTATCTCTAGTTACCTGGGAGAAGAAACCAATAAGTGATTTTTTTTCTTACAAAAAATCCCACCAGCCCATCCAAATCAAACAACCTAAAATAACACCACCCCAAAACCTCCAGAACAACAAAACCCCCAGATCAAAGCAGAGAAGTGATAAAACCTGGAGTTTTGTCTTGGCACCATGTTTTGATCCTGGTATGTAAGGGATTCCTTCTAGAGTGAGAGCACTGTTCTAGCTTCTGTGGTGACACATTTAGTCTGCTGTATACCTGAGCAGAGTGGCAGCTTCTACCATCAAGAAATGGTCATTTATGTGTTACATAGAAGTAAGGAAATAGGTGTTGCTAGTGACTAACTTCTCATTTGGTGGTTTATATATATTTTATATATGTCATACTCAGTACAAAGCTGAGGGATCACAAGGGTCAAGCCCCTGCTTAGCTCAGCTTGGGTTTTCTGGTTTCTTGCTCACTTCTTCAATGGCTGGCATTCGAGGAGGACTCTGACCATTCTGCCTTTTATCCTGATCTGTGTGTACCATAATTCAGCTCCTGAACATAGTTCCCATTTGCCGCTGGGCCCAGTCTGGGACTTTCCCAGCACCTGTTACACAGCATCAGTAGTGACAGTGATGTAATTGCCATCAGGAGGGTTGGGTTCAATACTGGTTTTATATGTACTTGTATATATTCAATTATAATTATAATTGTTATAGCAATTATAATTATAATTTTAATTTGCATTAAAACTGTTCTGGTCTCCTTTTCTAATCTCTACGTCTCTCTCCCTTGTTCCCTTTCTCTTCATTTGCAGAGGGAGGTGGATTAACAGAGAGCATCTGTTATAGGTCTAGTGGCTTGCCCTAACCCTAAACTGTTGTCTGGATCCACTAGTGATTTAGACTCTCTATATCCTAATTCTTTGTTCATTGTGCTCACAGAAACTTGTTCTATTTTTCTCTCTACCTACACCACATTCTGTGCTTCTGATCAAAATAAAAACAGTGAACAGTGAACAATTGATTTTTTTTCATATATTCTACATCTAATTTTTAAAGAGACATGGTAGAAAATTCAAACTTTGTGATGATAAACCCAAGAGAATATTTTAGTTCTTGCCTATTATTTTTTTTTCCTTATTTCTAGTTTATTTTTGTTCATTTCTTTTTTAAGACCTAATGTTAGTGCTTATCTCCCTGGTCATACCATTAAACCAGAAAAATTTATTAACATGAAATACTTTATCTTTAACTCTGTTTTTGGAAATGGATTTAATAAGTTTTATAATAAAAAAGATTTAGTAGTTTGGGAAACTTGGAAATAT